>JAPKLW010003619.1:1294-20736 GCA_026898455.1 Plectranthus barbatus
CTTCTTTGTTTGACAATTCATAAAGTAGATTAATTAATTACCTATCTTCGCTCGGCCTCAAGATAAATTAACTAACTCCAAAGATCTACAGATTTATTCCTACAATTAATCTCCTTCAGTTACGACAAGAAATCAAATTATATTGTGAAAATCTCTTTCCATTGAAAACTATCACAGTTACGTCTCAAGTAATCAACTAGATAATCCTAAGATGTGGCCAACAAACTAAAGATTATGAATAAACACAGATCTCACAAACTACAAAGGAAAAGGAAAAATAATTAAATTAATCACAACATGTATACATTGATAGTTCGAAACCCTAGAATCTGAGAAAGAGATTAGTTACACATATTCAGAGTAATATTCATCATAGAAAGATAAAACCTGAATTGCATAAAAACTTGGGTTGGAATGTCTCCCCACAAAACTCTATCTTCAAACATAAACTCTAAAACTCTTTGAATCTCTCAAAATCTGAAATCTGGAATGAAAACATGCTTAAAACTCGATTTTACAAGGTTATTTATAGAGGTGGAGGTGTATCATATCAAATCTAGGGCTAAAGATATGAAAAATCTCGAATTCAGCCAATTTCCCGCGCCAGGAGGTCCGCGTCGATCGACGCAGCATCCCCGTCGATCGACGTGGAAATATTGACTCAGCCCTTCCTGCGCGGTCTCACGGTTTTGGCCATAACTTCCTCATCCGAACTCCGATTGACCCAATTCCAGTTGCGTTGGAGAGCTAACTCAAAGCATCATCCATTGACATGCGCCAATAGCCCGAATTCCTCTTGTGGAAAAACTCTTCACTGCTTCTCTTACACGTCACTGCTTTCGGAACGGTTTTCTCATGAGTTTAGGCCTAAAATCCTGCATAAACATCAAAACACACCTAAAACCACCTAATACTGATATCATGCATAAAATATATATATAAACTCAATAAAACTACATAAAATAATATAAAAATAACATAGATAAGTGAGTGAAATAACGAGCTTATCAATCATCTTATGAGCTTTGAGAAGGAGGACCAAAAAAATTGGGCGTAGAAGATTGAGAATGAGAGCCAGGAAAATTGGGATTCATTTTTGCTGGACAATTTTACTATAAGAAATTGTTGTAGGGATATGTTGCATAATTGAGAACATGATCATTCCTTAAATAATTGGTGAAATCTTATCTACGAAATTTGAATGATTGATCTGAACCGTTGGTTACGATTCTCTTTAAATCTATGCCATTAGATCATTATCTTCGTTATTTTTATTTTTTATTTGTCTTTAGAATTAAAAGAGTTGATCTGAACCGTTGGTTACGATTCTCTTTAAATCTATGTCATTAGATCGTTATCTTATCTAGAAAATCTACTAGATCGATCTCAACCATTCACTACAGTTCTCTTTAAATCTACATCATTGATTTTTATCTTATCTCATTTTCTTTCACCTATAAATAAACTAGTTTATACTCATATTCAATCACACTAGAAATATTGCAATCTAAAAAAATCCTACTTGTTTCTTTCTTACCAACAAAATTCTTTTCTTTTAAAATATGGCTAGTTTCAGATCTTCGGGTTACAGTATTGATGAAGATTAACATCTTTGTCATGTGTACGTGCAATTAACCCAAGATGCAGAAACTGTTAACAATCAAAAGAAAGAGCAACTTTGGAGTTGTATTGCAGAGGTTTATAATATTGAAAGACCAAGTGCATCTATGACCGTTAGAAGTCCTAAATCTTTGGCGAGTCGTATGCAGCTTTTCTCGACTGCAATTGCAAAGTTCAAAGGACGTATGGACCAAATCGAGTATACCAAACCGAGTGGTGCATCTGAACAAGACATTGTAAGTTATTATTAGTTTAATTATATTTTTTTTAGTTTATTATTTTTAAATAAATCTTATTTATCATGCAGATAAATCGTGCAAAACAATTGATGACAATTGATCCAAAATTTACAAAATGATTCAAGTTTGAGCATGTTTGGGATATCATGAAAGATTATGAAAAATTTTCCAACAATCCACAGAGAACACAAGTCATACCATATTCATCTCAAATGGATCAAACAGAAACTCCGTTTTCTGAATCTCCTACTTCACTTGATTCAATGGGTTCATTTTCTATAAATTCAAATAATTCTAGTGGAAGCGGATCTGGATCTCAACGCCCATTAGGTGTGAAAAAATCTAAAATGAAAAAAAAAATTAGTTTAAGAATTATCAAATCTGGTAAAGGCAGTAAAAGAATCAAATGAGAAAATGCTCACATTTTTTAAAAGTTCAAATGAGAACAGGGAGCAAGATAGGCTGATACAGAAAGAAAAACTTGAAGCTCAAAAAATGTTAGATGCTTCAAGACAAATACTGGCTGAAACGATGCAGATGCAAGAGGAAAATAGAATTATGCAGCTGGATTTGAACTTGATTACTGATCGTACTTCACGCTCATTTTTTGAAGGGGAAAAGACTAGAATTGCGTTTAAAAGGCAACAAATGAATCAACCAACTCCACCAAATAATAATTTTAACTTTGGAAGTTATTTTCCTGATATGGGAGAATCTGGATCTGGAGCTAATTTAGGAGATTTTTAATAAGTGTGATTGTTTGTTTTATTATGAGTAGTTTTATTGTATTGTATTTTGTGTGCTATCTTTTTATTGAGTGTTTTTTAATTTGTATTGTGTTCTATTTTATACTCCCTCCGTCCCGGATCATTAGTCTGGTTTGTGTTCGGCACAGATACCAATACGAAAGTAATAAGGGATTCTAATGGTACAATTAGTAAAAGTGATTAACACTTAATAAAAAAAAAAGGATAAAAAATTCGAAATTCAAAATTTCAAAACTGGAGGCAAAAACAAAAATTAATTCATCAACCAATAATTCAAATTTCCCACTAAAACTGATTATAAATATTCAACCACCATTCATGTGTTTGCTACAGACATCAAAAAGCATCAAAAAATTACAAATGGGTAAAGAAAAAGATGTTTCAGAATCTGCAAAAGATGAAATAGTGCAGTTCTTGCTTCTTCACAGCAAGAATGGCAAACCAGAGAGAGGGAGGATTGGAGAAGCTGCAGCAAAACACAGTCTTTCTGTGAGGACTATCTCAAGAATATGGAAAGCTGCAAGATGCCAAAGAGAAAGAGGTGAATGTATCAAAATTGGTTCAAACAGACATTAATGAAAAATAATGTCTGTTTACTCAACACATTATTGAAACCTCAACACATTAATGAAACCACTTCAACTCGGATTTACTCATTTCAGACCTAATATGCATCACTAATGTAGTAAAACATGGATTGGTGAACAATTAACATCATTTCAGGTTTTAACCCATTTATCCCACAACCTTTTTTAAACATTAAAGAATCAACATAGGATCAGAACAAAGGTCATGGACAAAAGCAGCATAACCATGCAATGGAGCAGAACCAACATAGGATCAGAACCCAACAAATCATCATTTCCAACAAAGGAGCAGAACCAACATAGGATCAGAACCAACAAAGCAACCTAACCAACACATTAGCAGAACCAACATAGGATCAGACCCAACAAGTCATCATATCCAACAAAGGAGCAGAACCAACATAGGATCAGAACCAACAAAGCAGCATAACCAACACATTAGCAGAACCAACATATGATCAGAACCAACAAGTCATCATATCCAACATGGGAGCAGAACCAACATAGGATGACAACCAACAGAGCAGCATAACCAAGACATGAGCAGAACCAACATAGGATCAGATCCAACAAAGCAGCATAACCAACACATTAGCAGAACGAAAATAGGATCAGACCCAACATGTCATCATATCCAACAAAGGAGCAGAACCAACATAGGATCAGAAACCAACACATGAGCAGAACCAACGCAGGATCAGAAGCATTAAATCATCATATCCAACAAATCAAGCATATCCAACATGCTCGAACACATGCAAACATAGGAGCATAACCAAGATTTAGTTAGATATCACCTGATTTCTGGAAATAGGCATTTCCAGAAAGCACGTAGAACCTCCCTCCTCAACCTCCAAAAGGCTCAAAGACCCTCGTCTTCTTCATTCTCCATGGGCTCATCCTGTCGACCGCTCAGAGCAAACCCACCGTACAAACCCTCATCCAATGAGTCCGGATCTGAGTTGTCGGCCCCTAAAGCGTCCTCCGTCCCGGCGGCATCGACGTCACCAGCTACGGTGACAGAGAACGGCGAGAGAGGCGCGTCTGTTTTTTCCCCGCGGACAACGTCGTCACCAGCTACGGTGACAGAGAACGGCGAGAGAGGCGCGGCAGATTTTACTGGTGATTCACGAGTTAGGGTTTTCATCACTGCGATGAGAAGAGGAGAGCCGTGAGACGAGGAGATCGGAGGGTGGGGAGAGCGGCGGACGGCGCTGCCGTGAAGAGTAAAAGTCGGGGAAGGGTTTTCCTCGAAGAGGAGATAAAAGATCGGAGGGGGAGTGTGCGATTTTAGGGTTAGGGGAGATCGGAGGGTGGTGAGAACGGAGGTGGGGAGAGCGGAGGTGGGGAGAGCGGCGGACGGCGCTGCCGTGAAGAGTAAAAGTCGGGGAAGGGTTTTCCTCGAAGGGAGATAAAAGATCGGAGGGGGAGTGTGCGATTTTAGGGTTAGGGGAGATCGGAGGGTGGTGACAACGGAGGTGGGGAGAGCGGAGGGGGGGAGAACGGCGGTGGAGAGAACGGAGGTGGGGAGTTTGAGATCGGAGAGAGAATCGAAGATGAGAGGGGCGAAGAGGAGAGGGGAAGTGAGTGATGCGGCGCACACAATAGAATGAGAATTGTGTGTGCCGTATTAGGGTTGGGGAGGGTAGGTTAGGTTTTTATTTTTATTTTTGTTAATTAATTTAATTAATTAAGAAATCATTAGGGTTTGTTAATTAAGAGATTAAGATACCCTATTTTTTTCCATTTTGGAAAAACAGGACTAATGTTTGGGACAGACGAAAAAGAAAAACAGGACTAATGATCCGGGACGGAGGGAGTATAAGTTATTAATTTGTAGGTTATTAATTGTACTTAGTTTATTAATTATATTTTATAAGTTGTGCATGATCACAAAGAAAAGAAAAAGATTAGAAAATAATAATTAAAAAAATCAAAACAAAAAAAACCAAAAAAAATAAATGGCAACTAAAAAAAGAATTAAAACATAAAAAAAAAAAAAAAAAAACAAATAAAGAAAGAAATAGAAACGAAAATAATAATTAAAAAAGAATCAAAACAAAAAAAAAATGAAAAATGAATTAAAAAATGGCAATGCGAATAGTGTAACTTCAAATTTGCAAGAAGATCGTTCAACTTTTTGCTAAAATGCAAATGCAAATAGCAAATAGAGGAGCTGTTGGGGAGAGTTTTGATTGCATTTTGCAATAAATTGACATTCTCCAGCACTGCTGGAGATGGTCTATAAGAGAAATTGGTGAGAAGAAAATGAGAGAATCAATGATTAATAGGTAGTCCTTGAATAAATTGATAAAAAAAGAAAAAACTAGACGAGCAAAGGTGATAATGTGACAGAAATGAATCAATCAGATTTGAGCGAATACCACGATAAACAAGATTTTATTATAGTAAAAATTGAAAATATACATCAACGAAATTAATGATATTTTATTGTTCACACTTATATAAATTTAAAGGTAAAGTCTCAGATGAGACGGTCTCATTATTTTTATTGTGAGACGAATTTAATGAAATGATGTATTTCTTTATTGTAAATGATGTTTCACTATTTTTATTGTAATATGAGTTTAATGAAATGATGTATTTCTTTATTGCAAATGATGTATTTCTTTGTTGCAAATAATGTAATTCTTAAAAATTAAATGATGTATTTAACTTATTGAAATGATATATTAAGGTCCGTTTCACAATAAAAAAATAGTGAGACCGTCTCTCAGGAGACCAACTCAAATTTAAAAGTTTAGACTATAACAAGTGGTATTTATTTATTCAAACAAAACTTGAATGACAGATAATGAAATCTATATCTATATAATATACTAAAACACAAGTTCCCGTTCAAAACTGTCAAATCAAATAAAAAAATTATTTTATTTTCATGCCAAAAATCGCAAGCTCATAAACCTTTCAGGCATTAAATAATAAGCCATCATCTTACTCATTTCCAAGAAGCATGTACACTGCCTGCAAGTGAAATTTTTTTTCCAAACGTCTGACATTGATTAGATGAATCGTAAAATAGCATGGAGAAAAGATTTATATTTCCAAAGCTAATTTGAAATTCAAATCTATAGATTCAAATAATATATTGAATATTTGGCTATAAATACGTAGTTTCTACTTTCTACTACATTGCAAACAATATTCTCTTTTTTTATATCGACTAATTTTCCCTTCATTTTTTTTTTGGTGCAGCTGAACGACTCCGATTTGAAGATTTGGCCAACATTTGGGTTTAAGAAAAGAACATTTTTCATGAGTTCTGTAATTCTTCCCCCTCTTCCTTATTTTTTTAAGAAAAATATTTCTCCAAGTTTCAAGTAGCAGACTAGTAGATGAGCTGAGTTTCTTCTTCTTAGTTTTTTTTCCGCCATTCAACAAAAATATTTTGAATAAACAGTAAGGTATAAGATTAAATTGCAAGTATAAGGAAAATATATTGAAGACTACATTCAGTTCATAGGAGCGCGGCGCAAAGCACAATGACAGGTCGCCATTCCAAATACATTTGTTTACCTACATATATTTAACAACAAAAAAGTTGCTGAGACAATTTGTCATCACCAGGGTTTGTGGAAGAAATTGAAGAGGCTAGCAGGTAAAATGAAAAGCGTGATTGGAGATTAGTGAAAGAAAATGAAGCGGTGAGTGACGGGAGTTTACATTTGTTTTCTTTTAAAGAGAGAAGGTAGTAATATGTTGTGTACACTTAGAAAAAGAGATGGAAAGAAATGATAGAAAAGTTTGTAATAACGTAGTAATTGATTTTATTGAAATAATTGTAATCATTTTTAAATTCTATTTCTACAACAAATTAGAAATTTTCATTTGTACAGAAAATTGTGATTCCAATTATATCAAGCTTAGTCTTTTCTACATATTTAAATTTAATTTTGGAAAAAGATTTCTTTCCATTTTAAAATATTAAGTAGAATATTTTTATTATATTAATAGAGTGGGATTTATTAATACCCACTTTCAGCTATAAGCATTTCAAAAATACCCAAAAATATTATATTGTTTCAAGAAAATACCCACTGCACATATCTGATAATTTTTAGAAGTTAAATGTCGTTATTTTCACAAAAAAACATGTAGAATGAGACATGTTGAATAAAAAAATAAAACTGTCGGTCAATTAATACACGGATCCGACTAAGAAATAAAAAATAAATAAATAAAAATATTAAAAAAAGGAGAAGTCGGTGCCACGTAGGTCGGTGTCGAGACACCGACCAATGAGGCAAGATTTTTAAAAAAAATTAGTTTGGCCACGTCAGTCGGTATCGACGCCATGTAGGTCGATGCCAGTGATACCGACTGACGTGGCATTAATCCACGTAGGTCGGTGTCGAAGTCGGTGTCATATAAATGACACCGACCCAGCACCGACCGGCCCCCACTCTGAAAAAAAATACAAAATGGTCCCAAATTTTGATTTCTTCTCATTCCTTCCTTCGACCTCGACTCTCAACGTCGACTTCTCCACCAAAAATTCCTCTTGCCATTCTCACAAAATCGACCAACACTTCGCATAAATTTCGCACCAATGGCCGCCCATAATGAGGTAAACATTTTCCACAATTTTCATCTATTTTTAACCGATTAATCTTGTTATTTTTCATTTAATTTTTTGTTGTGAAACTTGCGAAAATTATGTATGAAATTGTATAAATTACATGGAGTTGTTTGAATTGTGGTTAACAATGTGTTATTATTTAGTTGATTGATAATTGGTGATGTATTATTCTTGGCTTAATTTTATAAAAAAACGAATTGGGGAAAAAATTAGGGCAAAAAATTCATAGTTTAGATTTATTTTGATTGATTAATTTAGGTACCCAAACATAATTAAATATAATTGATGATATAAGGCTGGCAAAATTAGGTCAAAATGAATAGGTGCAAAAAAATTAGGCCAAAAAAAATTTAGTGTTAAATTATGATTTGGGGAAAATTATTTTATTAGTACCTAATTAGAAAAATTATTAAAATAGGGCTAAGTTAATATATAAATTAATTTTAATTTAACATTTTAATGTGAATTACGAATAATTGAAACCTTAGATTTTATTTTAGGTACTATTAGATGCTTAATTAGTTTTAATTAAATTAATTATGTTGTGGATTTTATTCTTGTATAATTTGGTCTTATTTAATTAATTTATTGTAGTTGCTTGATTAGTTTGAATTCGATCAAATTAAATTAATTTATTAATTTTCATGTTATTCTTTTATTAAATTAATTATGTTGTGGATGCTTATTTAGGTATATATAGCTTTTATTAATTTAATTTATCGTAAAGTAGTGGTAACGGAAACCGTTACACCGTGGTGTGAAACACCTAATTAAGTAATGCGTGTGATATGAGAGTATTATTGTATAACACGGGAGAATTCCGTGAACTACGATGGATAACCATAGTTATATTTAAAGTAATGATAACGGAAACTGTTATACCGTGGTGTGAAACACCAATTTAACTAATGCGTGTGATATGAGAGTATTATTGTATAACACGGGAGAATTCTGTGAACTAATTAATCATATGTTGAATTAATTTTAATATTGATATTCCTACTGAATTATTTTGTGTTAATAATCATCTAGGCGTAGTGCTTCACAGCGTCATGATGATCAGGTACATACTTATATGAAGCTATAATGAAATATTACATTAGAACTTTTGTTCAAATTTCCATATAGTTGTTGGACCAGCCTGAGAGTTCTAGGAGGCCATCTCGTGCACGACGGAGCGTAGAAAGACAAGAACATCCGCAGCCCAGTCAAGAAGAACTGGTTTATTTGATTTGATAATTTAAATAAAATAATTTTCTATATCGCAATTATTTGAATTTATAATTAATTAAGTAAACTTTCATTTCCAATTTGTAGTTGCTTCTTAGTCATATACCAGCCTACTGGTCTTATCAGTTAGAGCAGAACTATTTCGAATGAGTGAGAGAGGGTACTGTCTCACGGTGTTTATGCACTATCCAGTTATATTGAACAAGCAATACTTTGAGAGCGTTCAGGATGCGAGCACCGATTTATTCGCTGATACGGTGGAGCATGTTTGTTTGTGTTTGCAACACAAGCTCAATGATGTGAAGATAACCGCATGCCGGTTCATGCGACCATCATTCTTTGTAAGTATCACAATTCTTATTATATATTATTTGCAAGAAAAATATTGATTATCTTTTGTTGGCAGATTTGTATGAGGACCACGTTTCGGCCGTCAGCATTGGAGAGACGAGGTCAATTTGAGCCAGAGGTTCTGCTTGAATACATGAAGGGGACTGATCATGCTGTATCTCGTCCATTGAACATTGCACATACTGTAAGTGATATATTTATTTGTAAACTTTAAATAGGTTTGAAATAAGCTATTACCTTATTATTTATCTCATCTCATGCAGCTTATAGTGCCATGTAATCTCCTAAATCGTTGGTACACTGTGGAATTAGAGGTGCCTACATGGACATGCACTGTGTATGATCCATACATGGCATACACTACTGCCGAACAGAGAGCTGTCAGACATGCTGAGATAAAAAAGATGACAGATCACATGAGGCATTTCTTCCAGATTGGACAATATTGGAATAATAATGCATTTTCATATCAGATTCCTCCGACCAGAGAGATGACGGTCTGATGGGTGAGGCTTTTTCATGGCAGAATGGAACGTCATGATGCTGAATATGCATGCGCGGTTATGGAGATGTTAGTGTTCCAAAGGCCCAGTGTTGAATGGATGGAAGATCCGTCTAAGACATCATTTTATCGTCAATATTTAGCTGAGCTAATATTTGGTGACACTATCCCTGATGAAGAATAATTCTATTTATTTATTTGTTGTATTTTGGTGACACTAACCATGTTTTATTACATTGAATGTTATATTACATTACTAATCAGATTTTATATATAACTGCACATTTTGAATAATTAAAATACTGATCTGATTTAGAGCAAAGTACAAACATTCTGCAAACTAAATGGATACATCAATTAAAATCAAAATGATCTGATTTAGAGTAAAATAAACGTTAAGAGTTTGCAGCTCGCTCCGGACACAATTGCCTCGTATGTTGTTCAGATCCACACACGCTACAACGTTTATGCGCGCGACGTCTACTGGTGGAAACTCGTGAATGCTCCGCACCAGATGGTCTTCGACTATTCCTAGAATGACCTGCTCGACGAGTTATGTTTGGAGGAAGTACTTTAATTGATCGTGCTTGATTTGAAACTTGCCACTCACGATGAGGTGGCAGAGAATGCACGGTTCCACTGTATATCAGTCGCGCATTATTCGTCTTGTAATAATCGTGAATGTAATCGTACAAATTATTTACATTGGTCCTGTAAAGTAATAATAACAAGTCAACAGAGTATTGAAATGATTAATTCAACAATTGCATGAGAGCATGGTATCGAAACATACCGGATAGCAGCAATTGCATGAGAGCATGGTATCAAATCAAGCTGCCACTCACGACATTGACAGGTCCTCAAATTCAAGTCGACCAACCAGGTTTGCTCATCGTCATTGACCTTGAATTTCCCCTCGGATATTTTAACAACCATATAGCTATGCGACAACTCAACAAGGGGAAATACCTTCTGAACGGCCTCCTCTGTCAATGGGTCTTCTCGTGCTGCAGGCTTAGCTCGTCTTTCGTCAAACCATTTTTCCATGATCACTCGGTATGATTCAATCATGGAACATATGGGCAAACGACGAGCATCTAGCAGTCTTGCATTAAAGACCTCTGTCGCATTTGTGGTCAAGAAGCTGTAACGATTCACCGGACACTGTGACCTTGCCGACTTCTCAGGTCTAACCGTGATGAGCTTCTCAAAGGCAGCAGGATTGCCTTCGTTAATTCTATCCATAGCTTGCCTGAAGTCCACTCCACGATATGCATAAGCAGCCCGTTGATACAGCTTTACGATGCCCGGACCATAGCCTGTGAGCTTATTGAGCAGATGGTAGTAACAAAGACCGTGTGTTGTTCCCGGAAATATATCACTTACCGCATTTGAGATGCTAATGTGCTTGTTGGATACGATGAGTGCATCGGAGGTCAATTGGAAAGAATTCCGTAGACGAGCCATAAACCATCTCCAACTCTCGTCATTCTCGATCGGACCGACACCAATAGCTAGAGGGAACACATTTTCGTTGCCATCTTTCGTAACAACAACAAACATAATGCCTTTGTTTCTCCCCTTTAGATGCATGCCATCGACAACGATCACTGGTCTTAATAAATTGCACTGGTAGGCACTTCGAGAAACACCTAGGGCAACAAAGCAATGTTTAAATGTTCCATCTGCTTCAAGATCAAGAGAGGTTACCGTGCCTGGATTGTATTGCTCCAGCACTTCAAGGTATTGTGGCAGCTTTTCAAACGATTCGGCTATACTGTCGTACAGAAGTGAAATAGCAGCATTACGAGCACGCAAAGCAATACCGTAAGTTGTTTGAATTCCAAATGATTGCTGCAACTCGGCCATAATCTCTCGGGGCTTACTTATTGCCCCGTAACGACGCATCTTTCTTGCAAAATATGCAGCTGCAGCCTTCGACCGGATAGATCTGGCACCGACTCCCGCAAGATTGATCTGACAATTATGATTTGGTTCAAATTTGTGCACAATCCAGCACTTACTCCTGCAGCTTGCCCGTATTACAAAGGAGCAATTCGTCGATCTCTTGCAAACATACTCGACGCGTTCATGATCGGAGCGCCGTACTTTAAACTCCTGCCGATGCTCCATATGCCACAGTGCCACATCAATGAACAATTCATCTTTAATCCAATACAAGGAGTTCAACGACAATTCTGTCTCGAGTATAGCTGAAACATCTTTCACAGCAGCCGAATGGGAAGTCTCGCCTTCCCTAATTGGAAGCAACCAATTATTTAATTCAGCATCCACTTGGCATCCTTCTGGCAGAGGATGTGTCGGCATAAGATTTGAGATAAAAGCGGACATACCGCCAGCATTCCTGATCCAGGCTGAGAATTCAGCAACAATACAATTAAGATGAAAATTACTATCGTCTCTGAACGGCTCATCATCCGAATCAGATGACTCCTCATCCAGATTTGCTTCATCATCATCATCGAGGTCCACATGGCCACCACCTATTTCAGTTTCGTCTGTTGGAACTTCTTGGGTTACAACAGGATCCACATGCTCCTCCTCTTCCTCGTTTTCTTCAACATGAGCCTCTTCATTTAGGTTGGGAAGTTGTGAGCCACTACCGCTTGCACTTTGATCAACAAAATTATTAAAGAGACCATGACCATAAGAATCGAAATTGGTGTTCGGAGATGCACCAAAATACATCGAAGACCCAAATCTTTGAAGGTCATCAACCGTTGGACTAAAATACTGGTTCAGTGGTGGACTCATTGAAGATAAAAATGGTCTGTAGGGTGAGGGTTGTCGCTGTGAAGTCCCAACACCAGCAGCACCCTTCATAATAACAAAAATATTGGGCTCCGAATATAGAGCACAAAGCCGCTGCAACTCCAAATCAGTCGTCAACAAAGATTTCACAATTCTTCCGCTGCGGCTTTGAGACGTATAATACAAATTATACTCACCAAATATATATTCAGCATCAAAAATCTGTTGGATGTTGCTTCTCAAATAATTTACGGACATATTGGTGGATGGAACGTAAATCAATCGTTCTTGTCCACCAATATAGTTGCACGAATCATCCAATTGACCATTGTAGTGAACAAAAATTGAACACCAGTTCTCCATCTTCACGAAGATATAAACTGAAAGAATGGAAAATGAGTAAAAAGAATTCCGTAAAAATGGAGAAAAAAAATATAGAAGACCGTGTGTTTTTCTTCGAATTTGAGTGTAAGAGTGAAGAGCACTGATTTATAATTCGATCTCAATTATGAGTACAGCTACACACCTCTGTATTTTGAAGCAGAACCGCTCCTTTCAACCACTCATATTTTCGTACATTCACGTGCATGCAAGAGCCTACCCATTATTATTCATAAATTGTAATAATTTTGGAATTAAAAAAAAGGAGGGTCGGTGTCGAAGTCGGTGCCTTTACAAAGACACCGACCTCGCCACCGACCTAAAATTAAAATAAAAAAATAATAGTGCACCGACAGTCGGTGTCGAGTTCGACAGCAACTCGGCACCGACCTACGTGACATCGACCACATTTAAAATTGCAATATATTGAGTCGGTGTCGAGGTCGGTGTCAAGCACACGACACCGACCTCGCCACCGACTGTATGAAATAATTTTTTTTTATTTCCGGTCTTATTCTTTTGGTCGATGGCATATTTTCTAAATTTAATGTTAACTTTATCCATTTAAAAAAAAGAATAATACACGCCTGATTTGATATTTTATAATGATTTGATCATCGTTAACTAATTATTTTCTCGATTTCATGCATTAACGGACTCTGACTGGGGCAGTGGGTATTTTTTAAATATGTTTAATGTTTTGGGTATATTTATAATGTGTTTAGTGGAAATGGTTATTTAAAATATTTTACACATATTAATATTGGAACCATAGAAGAACATCATTTTAATTTCCTGAATAGTTTCACTTTTGTCAATGTTAATCATAGTTTCGTTATGAAAAGATAATTGCTAACATGTGTAGGGCTAATGTGTTATTACTTTTTATTATACCCTAGCTAACTTAGATAAGTTTCCTTCCAAGGGATCTGAGTTCTGCACAATAGGAAATGCTTTTCATGAAATACGTTGGTTTAATATATCAAATGATCCTTTCTTTTTAAATACATGGAATATGGTTCATGTTTTTATTTTTTTCCTAATAATATGATTTGATATTTGTATTTGATATTATTTATGAGATAAGTTTATAAAGATGTTCTTGATTAAACTTAGAAGTTAAAAATAGAAAGTTGTCAAATTTTAGAAAATATAATTATTAAAAGCAATATTACTAAAAGATTGATCGATTGATCTTATGAAAATGTACGAGAACACAAAAAAAGTTATTTGTTATTTTTTTACACATATTATAGTTATTTTTTTTACAAATATAAGTAAAGAAAAAAAAAATTTTCAAACAGTTGAACAAATCATGATTATATTTCCCCTACTATAAAAAAGATTAGTTAATTATTTTTGAAAAATGTAAATCTTGGAATGTAATTTACAAAATTTAATAAACTCTCCCCAATTGTTAACCTTTTGTCATCATATTTAAGTTTTTTGAAATCTGTTATAAAATATATTATTTAATAATTATTATTATTATAAAATTAATGTTGATTAAAATTATTATTATTGCTTCTCACCATTTAATTTATTTGAATCTAATCTCATTCAATCGATTACATGGGTTCAAAATTACTTATTGCATAACTAATAATGACATCCTTAAAATGGGTTAATAAAGAAATTAAAGTAGGAGGAAGAAGGTAGGTTGAGAATGTGCTCACACTTAGTCTAGACTGCAATCCAGATTTTTAGAAGTTGAATTTATAAATATTTTAACTACTAATTAATATATTTATATGATTATAAAAAAATAAATTGAAGTATATTTTATGTACGATGAGCTATATTTCATAGCCCAAACAAATTAGAAGAGTATAAGTGATAAGATTATTTTTTGAAAACAGTAAGTGATAATACTTATTTTTATTCATAGTTATATCTTTTAAAAAAATAATCCGAAAACAATTTTAATAAATAAGCGGCAAGCTTTCATATCTACGGTTTAAAAAATTTTTTGAAAAGTTTTTAACATAAAAAAAAAAAGAGAGAAAACACAAATTTATCCAAAAATAAGTTTTAGGCGTTTGAGAAATTAGTTGACTGTATTTTTTATAATGAGTCATAAGTTGAATTTCAAGTAATATCCAATTGATATCCATGTGAATTATTTTTTTCCAAATAATAAAGTATTTTTATATGTGACATTTTTCTAACTTAACTAAGCCTCAAATCTCAAATTACAATTACAGAACTCACAACTTTGCCTATAGAACAAAAATGGAATAACCAATTGCACCGGCACATCAAGTTTTGCACATTCCAAATCATACAACCAAACATAATGTTTTATATATTTTTTTGTTATTTATATTTTAATATTTTCGCACAACTAGAATGAATTTCTAAAAATATACAATGGAGATAATTTTTGTTATAATTTTTTATATTATGACAGTAAATAAAAGTGTAGATCAATTATTTAAAAGAATTGACCTATTTTTTAAGAATGTGATTTTCAACAATGAACAATTAAATGTTGTGGTTACATAAATGATGTGTCACAAGAGTGTATAAAGAAGTCTTTAAAATTTATAATGTAATGCTCTATTTTAAGTTATTGGGCGCTTTTATGTTAACAATTTTAATATCAAAAATATATCTACAATTATAAATATTATTTGATATACTTATATAGAAAAAAATATGATATTAATATTTTCGTGCGTTGAAATTTTAGTCTTATTTCAAAGAATTAAGTTGAGCTCTCTTCCATTTCATTAACAGCAAAAGCTCATTACATTATATAAAATCATACAACGATGGAGATGGATAAGGATGCGAATCGTAAGCCGTCCACAGACATAGGAAGAAGACATTAAATACTTGTTCCTTGCAAACCCCAATTAATTAATTACTTGAGCGGTAGCTGCTCTTATGAAGGACAATATTTTTTTCCTTTTTCACTACAACAAATAATAATATAGACAACGCGAATTTCGCGTCGTCTATTGCCAAACTTTGCGTCGTGTATTAACACGTCATCTATGTTGATACGCTAATAGACGACGTGAAAATTGCGCCGTGTGTATGCACATAGACGACGTAGAATTCGCGTCGTCTATAACATAATAGACGACGCGAAATTCGCGTCGTCTATGTGCATACACACGACGCGATTTTGCACGTTATTTATATGTGTAGTTAGAATTCCGTCGTTAGAAATTATTATTTAAAAAAAAAAGAAAATAATCTCTTAAATAGGCCCACCCGCGCCCCCCCCACGCCGCCCGCGGACCCCCACCCCGCCCCACAACACTACATCTAATTTAATCATCCACACTGCGCGCTAGGGATGAATCGAACTCCAGACCTGTCGCACAAATCCTGCACGCAGGACCACTGAACTACGCATGCATTCATTCCTTAATAGGTTATTTTTAATATTTATAACTTCTTTCAATGTAATTTATACAATTATTAATTTATTATTATCTATATATTAATTAATACACTATTCAAATTAAATTTAAACTCAAATATATATTTGAATGTAGCTATTATCGTGCATATAAAAATAATTAGTAATTTATTATATACAGTATAAATTTATCCATTGTATATAATGATGTCGAATTTAATTTTATCTTCAAATATTTAAACAATCTATTTTAACAACGAACAATTCAGTCATTAGTATTTTTTAATTAATTTTATATCTTTAGCAAATGAAAATTTTGTTGGAATTCATTTTAGTTATTTATTTGTTTAATTATTTAATTTTGTTTAATTATTCTGTTGCTAGAATTCTTAAAATGTTTTATTTGTTTAGCGATGGAATATTCCGTCACTAGATTTTTTTAATTATTTTTTATTTGTTTAGCGACGGAATATTTCCGTAGTTAGAATTTTAATTGTTTATTTATTTATTTAGCGATAAAAAAATTCCGTTGTTAAAATTTTTAAAATGTTTTATTGTCCGTCGCTACGATTTTTTAATTTATTTTATTTGTTTAGCGACGGAATATTCCGTCGCGATGATTTTTTAATTTATGTTATTTATTTAGCGACAGAATATTCCATCGAGATGATTTTTTATTTTTTTTATTTTTTTAGTGACGGAATATTTCTGTAGCTAGAATTTTTATTTTTTCTAGCGACGGATAATCCGTTGCAAAATAGCGACGGAAACTATTTCGTCGCTGATTCTGTCGTTATTTCGCATTTTTTTTATGACGCTTATTATTGCGTCGTCTGTGTACATATAAACGACACGAATTCTCACGTCTTCTATAGTTCTATAGACGACGGAATTATTCACGTTGTCTCTTCCGTCTATTGAATTTTTTTTTTCCTGTTAACCCTAATTATTCATACCTCTTTAACTATCACATAATGCCAAATTATTTCCCCTTATTATTATTATTATTACTTCCGCTTATTATAATTCCTATTTATTACTTCCCCTTATTATAATTTTAAATTCCTATTATTACTTCCCCTTAAAAAAAAATTCTATTTACTTAAGGAGTGGTTTTGCTCAAAAAAAAAGAAAAGTGGAATAATATAGACGACACATATTTTCGCGTCGTGTATATGGAAATAGACGGCGTTGTATTATCGCGTCGTCTATTTCCATATACACGACGCAAAAATTAGCGTCATCCAGCGGCACATATAATTAATAGTTCGGAAAACGCAATAACAAAGACGACGCGGTGGAACGCGTCGTCTATCAGCGCCCATAAAATAGACGACGTACTTATGCTTCCGCATTGTCTATTAGGATATAGACAACACGAATGAAATTCGCGTTGTCTATATTGCGTCATCTATTACCTTATTTGTTGTAGTGTTTGCTCGAATGCTGCTGACTAGAGGAAGTTTTGCTGATTGTCTTGACTCCACTGGAATGCTAACAAAAACACACCGAAATTGGCATTCATGAAAACAAAAACGATCATCATCTGATGATCTGAATATTATAGTCCAAGTGAAGTTAATATATATATATAAATATGCTTACCATGATGGGGTTACAAATCGTCTGCAGCTCCATGAGCTTGGCTTGAAACTCATCAACCTCAGCAAGTTGGTTAGATTCCAGCCATTGAAAGCATCCATGATCTTCTTCCTGTCGCCTGCACGGGCACTCCTGTTTTTCTTCATCTTATTCCTCATTTCGTATGCGTAACGAATCCTCGCATCCGCCTTTTTCTTGAAATCTTCATCCTCACACTTGAACTTCTCAGCCTCCTTCACCATCTTCTCAATCTCTTTATTCGAGAGCCTGCCCTTGTCGTAGCTATAGGTGATGCTCACCTCCTTCACATGCAAGATGCCGTCAGCATCAATGTTGAAGCAAACTTTTATCGACGAAACTCCCCTGGGCGCAGGCGGGATGCCTTCCAACATGAATCTCCCCAACAGATTGTTATCCCTGGATCTGCTTCTTTCCCCCTCGTATATACAAATGGGCACACAAGTCTGATTGTCTTCGACGGTAAGAAAATATCGACTCCTAATTGTTGGGATGCTTGTGTGCCTCGGCACCAACACGCTCATCACTTCTCCACTGGTCTCCACGCCAAGTGAGAGGGGAGCAACGTCGATCAGCAGCACATCCTCGTTGGCTTCACCACTCAATATGGCGGCTTGCACAGCAGCACCATACGCCATGGCTTCGTCTGGATTGATCTTTCCCGTCGAATAACTCTTGCAACAGCTGCTGGATCTTTGGGATTCGACTCGAGCCCCCCACCATGACAACTTCGTCCACGCTGCTCTTATCCATCTTGGCATCCGTCAAGCATTTCTCAACCGTATCCACACACTTGATGAACAAGTCCATGTTGAGTTCCTCAAACTTAGCTCGTGTAATGGGGAAATAGAAATCTATCCCCTCGATAAATGAGTCCAGCTCAATCTTGGTACTTGCAGTGTGGGAGAGAGTCCTCTTGGCTCTCTCACAAGCACTCCTCAGTCTCCTCAAAACTCTTCTATCACCACTAACATCCTTGTTGAGCTTCAACTCTAACTCGATAACGAAGTGATTCACCATCCTGTTGTCGAAGTCCTGACCCCCAGTGGCTATCACTTGGAAGTTGCCGTCATCGATGGTGAGCAGAGACACGTCGAAAGTGCCACCACCAAGGTCGAAAACAACAACATTCATCGCCCCGGACCTAGTGGCTTTGGTGTCCAGCCCATAAGCGATGGCTGCAGCATTAGGCTCGTTAATGATTCTCATGACATTGAGGCTTGCAGCCATGGCAGCATCCTTGGTTGCCCGTCTCTGGGAGTCGTTGAAATGAGCAGGCACACTCACCACAGCATTCTTGACAGGGGATCCAAGATACACTTCGGCAGTGTGCTTCATCTTCATGAGCACCATGGAGTGTTGGAAATGGAAAAGATCAAAGATGGAGAAAAATCATCAAT
>JAPKLW010003619.1:20746-38340 GCA_026898455.1 Plectranthus barbatus
TTATTATCAAGCAAAAACAGAAATTCAAATCATATCATTCTCTATTTTCTAGTATGTCTATCTATACCATTTAACATGGAGGAGATCTCCTCCGCAGAAAACTGCTTCTCCTCCCCTTTGTAGGTTACTACGATCATAGGCTTGTCGTCGGGGCCAGGAATCACCTTGAACGGCCACAGCTTCACGTCACTCTGAACCGAGGGGCTGCTGAATCTACACCCAATCAGCCTCTTTGCATCTGCATCCATCACAAATAGATCATACCACAAATATGCTGCAACTGATTAATTAATAACAAAGTCGAACAAGCTAGTACTCTTACTGAAAACGGTGTTGATAGGATTGGTGTGGAGTTGATTGTAGGCGGCGTCTCCGATGAGACGCCCGGCGTGGGTGAAAGCCACGCAGGACGGCGTCGTGCGGTTGCCCTGGTCATTAGCTATGATCTCGACGCCGCCATGCTGCCACACTCCCACACACGAATAACACGTACCCAAGTCGATGCCGATCGCAGCTCCTTCCCCTTCTCCCGCCATTGATATTATCACTACCAACAACTTCAAAATGTATATATTATTATTACACCACAGCAAGAGAAGAAATATCACTGCGCGCGTAAGCTGTGTACAATAAAGATCCTGTATGCAGAAGAGATTTGACAATCATATCTTTCGAATCTGTATGCAATCTTTTCTTTTTAGTTGATGTGCAATGAGGTGCAGTGCATTAAACGGCATGAGGTGTACGATAAAAATAGACAAATGCTGCAGTGCATTAAACGGCAACGTTTCACGCCAAATTGTTCCTTTTTTTTCTGTCAATTTTTAATTTCTTTTAACATTTTATTTTTTCTCTATATAACTGTGTTTAATATTTAATCAAAATTCAAAAGCTAATAATATATTTAATTAAGTTTCAGAATTAGAATAATATAAAATCAAGTTATGAAACAATGAATTATTAAACAATTACATAAAAATAAAATGTGATTGCTAAAATATATAAAAACTCGAAAGAGGAGCAAAAATGCTGTGAAGTGTTTTTTTCTTTTTTACAAATTGAAATACCAAAATATATATTTAAAAAAAAACCAGTAATATATTTGATTACGTCTTAAAATTTGAATAATATAAAATCAAATTATTAAACAAACAGTTATTAATATAATTGCATATTTTTTAATAAAACCTAATTCTAAAATAAAAATAAATTTGAAAGAGAAACAAAATGTTGTGAAGTATTCTTTTACAATATCTAAATGATAACAAATTATATAGAAAAGAAGAATAGATTGTTAAAAGAAATTTTAAAAAAATGGACAATTTGATATGAAACGTCACCGTTTATCACACAACACCTCATGCTGTACATTTGTTCACAGTAGAGGATCTTCACACGTGGTGTGAGACCCAAATAATGCCAGGTCACCATTTTCAATTTTTAATCTATGTTTAAAACATTATAAAAGTTAATAGTTGGATAATTATCCCTAACTATAATAATTAAATAGAAAAACCTAAGTTAGTTCTCAATAAAAATGATGAATCCTCATAAAATATAAAAATGATGGAATATATACTAATAAATAATTATCATTTTTAAATGAAAATATGAAAAATTAAAATTATCTAAATTCAAATGACAGCTATAATAAAACTGTCTGTTCCATCTTAATAATTTCATATACAAATGGCAACTTTCTATTCAATGCCTTTTTAATTTTTAAAATATAGAATTTGAAAAATTATAAAAAAAATTATATTCAATAAAAAGAATCCTAAATAGAGGCTAGATTAATTGTATTATACAACAAGATTAAAAAAAAATCACTTTGGTATTGTTCTCCAATAAAAAAGAATTCAAGTCTTTTGTCATGAATCACAATTAACCAAATTATCCAAATATGTAATTAATAATTTATATTCTTGCAATTTAAGTATTTAACCAAACTATTGTAAATTTCTAAATTATACTACAAACTATATACATTCCTAAATAAATATTTAAACTATCAAATTTATTTTAAATTTATGCTAAAATATATAATTATACTTTATTAAAAGTTCTCGATAAATTAAAAAATGATAAAACACATATTTTAATTTTCATATTCATTTAGCTCTCGTCTCTCCCTTCGCCAAACCAAAAAAATTAACTATTCATGTGAAAAATAAAAAGTATTGAGGGTCAAATAATATATATATATATATATATATATATATATATATATTTGACATATGTAAAATACCATCAATAAATTAATATTCTTATTTACAAGAATATTTGAGTTTTGGTTCGTCGAAATGAGAGCCGAGAGCAAAAAAGGAAAACAAAAATTAAAATAAGTATTTTTCTATTGTTTTTTAACTTTTCAGGAATTTTTATGTCATATTTTTAATTATAATTATAATATTTATTTAAAGATTTAAAATTTTAAAATATAAGTAAATATGTTTTCGTCGTAGTTTTAAAATAAATTTGATAGTTGTAATATTTATTTGAAAATATACATATATACATATATATATAGTTTGTAATATAATTGAGAAACTTACAATAGTTTGTAATATATTCGAGAAAATCACAATAGTTTGTAATATATTTGTACGATGATGTGTAATTTTAAATGTTGACTTGTCATCCGGCGAGCCACGTTAACTTTCTGTCGCCGTAAATTTGCTCCCGTCATAAATTTAGAACAAAACTGATAGTTTGTAATATATTTTGATAATATGCATAATTTGTAATATATTTGAGAAAATCAGGATAGTTTGTAATATAATTAATACTTTTCCCATTATAATTTTATCATTTTCCTGCCCAAAAACATTACATCAATATAAATTTTATTATTTTATTTAATTTAGTATTTCGTCTATTATAAAGATATACAATAAAAAATTATAAGAATAAAAAAAATTATATTTGTTAATTTTTCTTTTAAATATTATATTTATTAATTCTTAAATAACACTAGATTTTAACCATTTATAGAATAATTTTGTATATTAAGTTTCAAAATTTTTGGCTAATTGTTTGATATATATATAGGGTAGTGATCAGGTGAGAATATGAGTTACTATGAGAAATAAGAATAGATCTCGCGCGTCCATCTCATCAAATCGACGAACATAATTCATTCTCAGCAAATTGGAAAATGCGGTATTTTTGCCCCAATATCCTGCAGTTTTAGCCTTTAAAGGCTAAAACTGTAAAAATACTCAAACATAAACAACAACCTGCATTTTAAGCCCGATTTACTTCATTTTTAGCCCGATTTACTTCATTTTTACATAAATACGAATTTAAAAAAATTAAACATCTTCTTCTTCAAAGCAGCAACACGAGCGTAGTCACTATAAAACTCAATACCAACATCAACAGTTCTAAAAGCTCTGCCCTTAAAATGCTTCATCAACACACTTTGGAATAAATGAACCTGTAAGATACAAAAATGCACAAAGTTAACACTAAAGATGCACAATATAATAGTAAAAATGAACGTTGATCTGAATAAAAAATACTCATTTTTACTTCATTTTTAGCCTGATTTACTTCATTTTTAGCCTGATTTACTTCATTTTTACATAAATACGAATTAAAAAAATTAAACATCTTCTTCTTCAAAGCAGCAACACGAGCGTAGTCTCTATAAAACTCAATACCAACATCAACAGTTCTGAAAACTCTGCCCTTAAAATGCTTCATCTCATCAACACAATTTGGAATAAATGAACCTGTAAGATACAAAAATGCACAAAGTTAACACTAAAGATGCACAATATAATAGTAAAAATGAATGTCGATCTGAATAAAAAAAAATTTAAACTATATTCATGCACAATTAACAAAGTCGAGACCGAACACGAATGCGAAATCCAGAAACAAAGAAAAAAATCTGATCGAGAGAAGAAATATAAATCAAATCGAACAAAGAAGGAAGAAGAAATCAAATCGCGCGAAGAAAGGAATAAAAAATCTGATGAGATACTATTTCAGATTTTAAAAAAAAAGCTAAAATTACAAAAATAACCTTAATTTTGCAAAACTGCAGGATAATCGAGGAAAACTGCACACGGAGTGAAATAGATCATGAGCGTTGAAATCACAAAATCAAAGGCTGAGATTTATTATCATTTCTCATACTAAAAACTATTCTCATATGATCACTACTCTATATATATATATATATATATATATATATATATAGATGTATAGTATAGAAAATAATTTATATTATATATTAATATATAATATTGGTAATTATATCTTAATCAAAACTCAAAGTCATGAACTTTTAAGTCAAAATCTTAAATAATTATTTACTATATAAAAACCTTAAATAGTCACTTTTATTTTTACATTCAAATAATGAACATATTCCTAAAATACCTCACTTTTATACATAAATAGTAGAATTGGTTTGAAGAAAGTGCAAATATCTACCAAATTTGTATTTGTATCTTGAATTCATGTTTTTTTATTGATAATTACAATTAAGATAATTTATATTAAAATATTTTGTAATCTAATAGAAAATTATAAATTAATTTAGAATCAGATTGCAAACGCATCGCAAACAAATTACAACCAAGGTCGTAAACAAATTTAAAATGCATCGAATTATATTCAAGTAATGAATCTAAACCATTTAATTTTGATATTATTGAAAATATCACCAATGACATATCACAAACACAATTAATAATTTGTATATTTGTGGCTGAATGCAAATGTGAAGTGTCAAATTAATTAATTCATTTGTGATTTGTGAATGCAATTATTCAAATTCAGAATCAAGGGTTGGAAATCATTTTTTCAAAATTTTTATATAAAAAACTTCATTAGGTCACAAATAAAAATAAAAATAAAAATAAAAATAAAAATAAAAATAAATTGTAAATTGCAAAAGTCAGTGAAAGTTTGTATTTGATTTCTTTTAATCTAATTTAATTTTTATTTTTTAATGAAATTTTAAGTCGTAAATGGTAAAAACCCAAATTTTAAATGACCAATATATATATAGAAATGACTGTATTTTGTTTCTAAATCTTGTTTAGTAATATTCTTCTTCTAAAGTCTTATAATTTTATAAAATTATATATATTTAGTTATTTCTAAAAATTTTAATCCCAAGTAACAATAAAATACGAATCGTAAAACCTATTTCTTCTAAATTTTTTATTATCTATTTTACAAATTAATAGTCAGTGAAAATAATGTTAGGTATAATTAGTTAATTTATTTTTTAATAACTATTTCAGTAACAAGGATGATATGATTGTTTGAATGATTGATAAGATTATGAACCCTATCAATAATAGGGATATTTATGTCCATTTATTTTAATGTGGTCATTTCTTGAATGAGAATATAATAGTGACTATTTAAGATTTTTGGATAGTCAAAATGATTATATTGATATGTTTCCTCAACTTGTTATCTTCTATCTTCTTAAAAAAACTTAGCAATAATTATTAACAAAAATTCTAACAAATTTTAAAAAATACTATAAGATATATATTACTACAAAGTGAAAATAACTCTTAATATTGACTTGTGACATAAATCACATAAGATTATGAAATAAAATAAAATGACTTACTATATATTATGTATAGATATTATATATTCATATATATTAATAAAATCATAATAACTTGTTAGGATTCTTTTTAGATTACTTCCTTACTTTTTGATGTTTTGGTGGGTCAAAGATTGTAAGTCATCTTAGTCAGTTTTTTCAGTTTCTAGAGTTCTAAACTTGTAATCCTTGTATAGGATCGAATTGAATTGTAATAGAACTTAGGCTGAAGACCGAGCAAAGGAAAATGCTCGAGAACTGACTATCAATACGCCTAGCCTTGACCTAAAACTGTGTTGGAGCACTCAGTTTAAGGTCCTACAATACTGACAAGGAGAAGTCAATATGAGGGCTTTCCCGAACTGACTAAGGAGAAGTCGGTTCAAGGGATTTCCATACTATAAGGAGAAATCAGTATGAGGGCGTTTTCCATACTGATTATGGTTAGTCAGTATGAGGGTTTGCCATACTAACCCTGGGAAGTCAGTATGAGGGCAAAGTTGTACTGACTTTTAATAGTCAGTATCAGAGCCTCTACCTTTAAAGAATGAGCTTTTTGAAAGGTATCGAAGCTCAGTCGGACTCAGACATTCATATGCCCAAGTCAGTACGAGGTTATCCAAAAACTGGGATCCGTCGGACTGAGAAGAAGTCTGACATAAAGTTAGTGTAACGTACACTGACGCTGCAGAGCAGAAAGGAGACCTAAGGCATGGACTACGATTGGACAGTATAATCCATGAGTCTAACGTCTGGATTTATGTGTCTAACGGATAGAAATTCAAATTGCCATAGGTCCTCTTCTATATAAAGGTCTGCCCCTCCAACCTTAATAGGTTACCTGAACAGAATTCAAAATCTAATAAGTCCTGAGAAGACGAGGGCAAAAGTTCAGGCCATCTCTCTCCCAAAACTCTCTGAGTTTCCGTGTTCTCTAACACGAGACTTGAGTCTCTGACTCAAATTCCCCATAGTGCTATCTTCTCCTAGCATGAGGCTGAAGCTTTAAGCTGAGACTTTTCTTGGTGACTATATCTTTCTAAGATATCTTCACAACAATAAGTTTTCAAGTCTGGGACTCTGATTCTCACGAGCGTATGCGAGCCACTTGTGTTCTGGGAAGAACCTGTAACCATCCAACCATTCTGGAAGCCGAATCTTTACTTCGTCCTCGCTCTTCAGTAGCCTCACCCATGTGTATATCGAGTAGTCATCTACTACAACGAGAGTGTACTTCTTTCCTCCAATTGTGGGTGGTGTGACTGGTCCAAATAAATCCATGTGAAGTAGCTCAAGGATCCTTTCTATGCTTGATGTGATGGTTTGACTCTTGAATGAAGCTCTGGTATGCTTTCCCATCTTGCACGCTCTGCAGACACCTTCTTCTTTCTTGAACCCTGCTAGTGATAGGCCTTCCACAAGCTTGTGCTTAGCTAAGTGTCTGATTGATTGGAAATTCAGGTGGCTAAGCCTCTTATGCCATAGCCAGTTAACCCCTTATTGGGATGAGCTTGTTACGACAAGGCACGTGTCAAGATTCTCACTCTCCTAATCCACAAAATAGATACTTCCTTTCTTGATTCCCTTAAGCATGATCTCCTTGGAGTCTTTTCATTGATCAAGCAATCTTCTTCGGCAAAAGTCACCTCATACCCAGATTGGATAAGCTGATTGATGCTCAACAAGTTGTAGTTGAGATTGGTGACTAAGGATACGTTGTTGCTGGTGATTCCTTTGTGCTTTAAGCATCCTTTGCCGATTACTCTCCCATTTGAGTCGTCTCCAAAACTGACTAGAGGACCTCTTGATATCCTTAGGTTTGATTGGAGATTTCTTTCTCCGGTCATGCATGCTGAACACCCACTATCTAAAATCCATGCTCTTTTCTTCTTCTTAAGCTGACTTTGGCGACCCTGTACCCGCAAAACAAATAAGGTTATACTAAAGGTACCCATGTTTCTGCGGGTCCTGTAGGGTTAGTCTTATGGATCGATTCATTGGGAATCCATACTTGCTTCACCTTAAACCTAGGTGTCACAACTTCCTCTTCCTTTCTCTTCTTTTTGAGATAATGAATGCTATTTCTATGCAAGTTGGAAGGAATGGAGTGTGTGTGTGAAACCTTCTCAGAAACTGAGTTTCTTGGAACTGAGTTTCCTGGAACTGACTTCCTGGAAGCTAAGTTTTGGTTAGATTCTTGGAAACCAAGTCTGGGGTGTACAGTCTTCCTAGCCCTTGATATAGAAAAGTGATTGGGCTCAGACCTCGTATAGTTGTTCCTCCTATATGGATAAGTTCTCTTCTCATAAGAGTTATGAGTAGCGAACCTCGGATTTCTAGAATCCGAATGATACTGGCTTTTTATAAAGATCAGTTCTAGCTGCTGAAGTGGGTTTCCTCGCATTAGGAACAATCTTCTTGACCCACTTCTTAGGCACGGTAGGCTTCATCTCAGGTTTATTTGACTTGTAAGTCAAATTATTTCTAAGCCTGGGTACTGGAGTCAGTTTTGAAACTGACTTGTTCCCTTTGCCCTGATTAGCCACTAAGGAGTCTATGTCTGTACTGACTACTCCTTTCCCTAATAGCTTAACTTCTAAACTAGAATCCTTCTTAAAATGATAATTGGAAATATTTCTAGTTTCAGAATATGATGCATGATAGCTCAAAATGTTTTCAGAAAAACCTAGTCCTGACTTATCAGATAGATCACGTTGTAAGCTCAGGGCTTCTGAAACTTTGCTAGTGCTAGAATAAAGTGAACAAATAAGTTTTTGATCACTAGCTATTTTTGGTTTTTTAGATTCGCATTCTTCAGAAAGAGATTTAAAGTTCTCAAGCTAGGTTGAATGTTCCTCTCTAAGCTTGTCTAGCTCTTCACTAACTGACTTCTATCCTTGGATTTTCTCAGTTAGTTTTAAAACTTTAAGTTTCAGTAAGGCATTCTCGCCAGCTAAAACATTTTTTAATTCATTAAATTTAGAAAATATTTTTTTTAAAATTTCGAGGGTAACATCCTCTGAATCTGAGCAATAAGATTCAGAGTCCACTTCAATGCATGCTACAGGAATGGAAACTGAGTTAGAAATATTTACCAAGTTTTGCGACTCAGCTTCAGTTTCTTCTTCTTTGGATTCAGATGCTCCTTCTTCTCCATGCTAGGCCATCAACACAAAGAATGCTTCATCGAAGGCCTTATCATCCGAAGTTTAGTAGCCATCATTGTTATCTGAAATGTCTAGCACTTCAGTTCTGGATGGCATGGCCTTCACAAAAGCTTTGGAAACTTTTTTTTCGAATACCCTTTTCAGGCGTTCTTTTTCTCCTTGGATACCAGCAGGCACTCGTACTTGAGGTGATTTGGAGAGTTGCACTCAAAACATGCCTTGGGAGGTCTCGCGCTAAATTTTTGTCCACTGGGTTGTGAACCTTCCTTCTTAGCTTTAGCTTTCTCAAGAAGTTTTGTCAACTTCCTCATTTGATCCTCAAGCTCTTCGATTGATCTCTCTTCCTCCTTCTTCTGGTTGGAAGGTGATGGTGCTGACTTTGATGTAGACGTCTGTCTGGATGATCTGTTAGCTTGGTAAGGCTGCTGAGGCCTTCTTTTGAATTCTCTTTTTGTGAAAAAAGGCAGCATCTTCTTCGGGATGAGTGCTGACATTCCGCACAACTTCATTCATGTTCACCATTAGTATGTCCCACTCGTGAGCTTGTAGCTGGGCGAACACGTCCTTGGTCGTCATCTTGGAGAGATCCTTCTCCTTTAAGCTGGTAACTTTGACGAACCAATCCTCCTTGGGCATCTTAGAGAGAATCTTCGCGTTCATATCTGCAATCTCATAAGTTCTCCCCAAGTTTTTTCGCTCACAAATAAGAGCATTAAATCTAGCTTCCATAGATTTTACACTTTCACCGGGAAGCATTTGGAATGACTCTTACTTATCTACGTGATTTTGAAGCTTGTTCTGCTTCATCTTATCAGTTTCTTCGCATAGAGTGCCAAGAAATTTCCACATCTTCTTGGCATTGTCGTAGGCAAGAGCTTCAACAACCAAGTGGCTCTAGTAAGGATTAAAGAATGAGCTCCATAGCCACTGAATCCAGCTTAAAATGAATTATGTCCTCATTCTTCCACTCTGCATGAGATTTGTCCACTATCTTCGGGCCTTCTGCTCTTCCGAGTTGAGTGTTTACTTTGGTGATCTTCAGTGGTCCAGTGGATAGAACCTCAGTCATCTATGGATGGACGTTCTTCAACATTATCAGTGAGCGCTTCTTCCATATATCAAAGTTTTCTGATGAATACTTTGGAAGCTTCGTAATGTGTGCCATTTATGCGTACCTAAGCTTTAATACACACAAACAACCAACAGAAAACAAAGTGCAAGGAACAAAGATCTGGTCCTAAGCGACTCAACACAATCTTGGTCTGTAAGAACCTTGGCATGTGATACCACTTATTGGTCCCGAAATTAGAGTACAAATATGTGCAGTGAAAGTACACCAACTTTATGTCAGACTAAGTTTCGGTCGGAGGAATCCAAGTTTAGATATCCTCGTACTGACTTTCACTTAGCCATGTAAATGCCGAAGTCTGACCGAGCTTCAATGACTTCAAATAGCTCGTGTTTTAAAGGTAGAGTCTCTTACACAGACTTCCCAAGGTCAGTATAGCCAGCCCTCATACTGACTTCCCATAGTCAGTGTGGCTAGCCCTCATATTGACTTCCTATAGTCAGTATGGAAAACATGCCCTCATACTGACTTCTCCTAGTTAGTATGGGAAAGCCCTCATACTGACTTCCCTAGTCAGTATGGGAAGACCCAATGCTGAGTACCCAAACTCAATCTTGGTCAAGGCCATACTTGGTGAAAACTAAGTTTCAATGCGTATCCTTCTTCAGTTCTCGAGCATCTCCTATGCTCGGTCTTCAGCAACTAAGTTCTATTACAACTCAATTGATCCTATACAAGGATTAGAATTTTAGAACTCTAGAAACTGAAAAACTAACTAAGATGGCTTTTACAACATTTGACCCACCAAAACATAAAAAGTAAGGAAAGATTTCTCAAGCGAAAATCCTAATACTCTCTAAGCTGAAGCTTTCTTCAGGTGAATATTAATTTTCAAGTAATATTCATAGCAGTTAGTTTCCTATTATGGGAATCGGATTATCACGAGCATAGCCAACCACCTTGAGTTCTGGGAAAAATGAGTAAACATCCAACCATCCAGTTTGAAAGCTGCGGGGTGCGTCCTCACTTCAACATGAAGAAGAAGCAAGCTTACAAGGAATTTCTGGACGAGTGACGCCAGCAGACCGGAGGACGGAGGTTTCCGACGAGCTGACCATAGATTGCGAGAAGACATGTAACTTTGTGACTTAGTAGATTCCCGATTAAGTTCGAAAGAGTGGACGTAGGACTTTGATTCCGAACCACTACAATATCCTATGTCATTTACAACTTTCTTATGTTTTTATTTATTAAGTTTTTGTTTTTACTTTGAAACCTTCAGTACATGGCTAAGTATGGAAGTGCATATCTATAATCTGAACTTAAACTTACTTTGAGAGATAACTGAGTTTTACCCAACCGAAAACTAAGTCAAACTCAGTTTTCATAAACAAGTGCGAGATCAATTAACTTTCACTGCATTTATTAGTACTCTGACTTTGGGACCAACAAGAACATAAAATAGTTGAATATGAAATCAAGATTTTCGTGCGAATCTATTAAATTCAACATATGCAATATGGATATCATATGAATCATCGTAAAAATACGTTTAATTTTACATATAACTTATAAAAACAGTGTAACGCCCCCAACTGACCTTCCCTAATTTGGGGACGCTTTACATTGATGATCAGGTTTTTTCGAACATAACCTTAACTTGAATCAGCGGAAGACTTCAATAATTTGAAAGATAGATTTAAATAACAAAAGGAAATCATACATCGAGTCCAAAGTTTTTAAGGAAATGACATTTGATCCATAAAATACTTCAAAAACGGGAAGGAAAGAACAGAGCGTGTAGTAGCGGTGTGTGCAGCGTAGTGGAGATATGCATATGATGATGCATATCTCAGGATCTTTTAAATCTGACAATCTTCACCTCGCCTGTTTACACCCCTCGTACTCCAGTCCTCGCTGCTCAACTTGCATATTTTAGAAATAATACGAGGGGCTGAGTACTAATGTACCCAATGGAAAACATGCCCGAAAACATACATTTATATAAGAATGCTATGCAACTTGAAGGGATTCGTTAACTGAATCACGAAGTCCGTTTGCCAAGGATCGTTAATTGGAATATCAAAGATAAATTGCTATGCCTATGATTAATCCTAGCATACTCCTATTGAATATGCATAAGGGGGTTTATGCGGAATACCTGGATTGCGAAACCCTGAAGAACAAGTGCGCAGAATTCCTCTTGATCTTTCTCACGCATAAAGATTTAATTCCTAACAGATTGAGGAAATAAATCTTATGAAAATAAAACAATTGTTTTCGAAAACAAGGAGAGAGAGAGAAGAAAAATCCTCCTGATCTGATCTTCTGATCTTTATCCCAACTCAATCTGAATATCTGGTGAAGATTCCCTTCAGATTCCTTGCCCGGTTGAGAAGCAGAATTTCCTCCTCGTTTCTCAGATCTAGTCGATCACCACAGCTCCCAAAACCTGGTTTGCTGTGTGCAACTTATGATCTTGTGGTGTGTTGAGATCTGAGGAACTGAGGCCTATTTATAGGAAAATACTGGACTTCGATTGGGCTTGAGTTTCAAGGGCCAGACCAGGGACCAGAATGCAAATAGCAAATGAGGCCTATCAATTAATTAATTCTCATATTCAACCCAGAATATAATTAATTAATTAATATTGATTCATTCCACCAGATCAATACTGTCCTACCTATTTGCTACCACGTTTTGAGGTACGAGTTGCATGGGCTCGGTATATCCCCACATTTAAGGTTACAGACATTCGTTAATTAATTTAAGCTCTGACAAGCTATTTAATTAATTAACATCTTATATTCCTGAATCAATCCACTCAAACCTTTTTCACTTATGCTTGAACTAAATCAGCCTGCAGGACTTTAGCATAACGAACCTTTTGAGCTGTTCAGGGAATGTCACCATCCTATACTGGATGTGATTACCTAGTTCTAGTACCAGACAGTCATATACAAACTGCTATTACCCAAGATACAGATACACAAGCTCAACTAGAGCCTTTCACTTCAACTCAAAGTAATACACAATCTGCATATACTTTTGTACCTTCATGTAGGCTTAGGATCTCATCAAGCCATAGAGATCTAGATTCTTTTAATGTCAGATAAAAGAATCAATCTCGACTTAGGTCCTTATCAATGTGTGCCCCACACCAGCATACGAAGCCATCCAAGATAAGATGCTTATTACTGCGTATGCTGCAGCCTACACCGACAGTTTATCCTGGAACTGTCTCAGCTGTGATAACCATTTATATCTCGCTAGGTCAAACGATCCATACGATCTTCCATGATCTTCTACACACCGTATGATCTCCCTATCGACAATATAAGAGGATAATTGTGTTTGCGACACATGTTTGTTAATTCAGACAGGAGATGAACATACAAAATTTATGATTCCCAGTATATTAACTAATCGACCTTGTACATAATATACCAATCATAATGCTTTCAGTATATAAATCCATCACAACTCACACGGATGGACACTGAGTTTTGTTGAAAGAAACCGTGACATCCAAAACATTTTATTTGCACGTGCTATTTTACATGATATTATATCTTTTTACAGGGTTGTAACTGGAAGTTGGCCGGCTTCAAAGTTACGATGATCAGTTAAGAATGAATACACACTCAACCTATTGTCATCTAAGTGCACTAGTCTCAGAATTTACCTTTGAGACCCGATCTTTTATAACTACACCTGGATCCACAAACATGTGGGGGCTTTTTACCCCACTTCATAAATACGTGGGGGCTGTACATCCCACTTCACAATTTGTGGGGGCTTTTCACCCCACTTCATTTAATGAATTCTAGCACAGTAAAAACCTGGTTCCAAATTCATTAATATAACTCTCTGTCGATGGGATTCGACAGAGGATAAATATAATAGCACAAAACACATAGCATCTCGTTTAAAATAAAACATTTTAACACATTCTGAAAAGAAAACACATTTGCTTTTGTACTCAAATAGTTTCCCACCTGGTGTTAGGCTTTTAGTAAAATAGATGCTTTCCCGCTAAGTGTGTATATGAGCTTATCTTCCTCAACATTCAATCTCCTACAATAATTTGGGATAATTAAATTAGGAGGAACGATCTAGGACAACGACAAACTTAACCAATCCAAGAATCAACTCACAATCGAACCCAACTCAACATATATCCATGATTTTTCCTTCGATCCAAACCAACAATATTCATACCCAAACCATATATCAATGCATGCTTTCAATCCTAACATGCTTCTAAGATCATATATTAAACTTAGGAATTGGAAATAACTTGAAACGAAAAGAAAACGGGTCAAAAATCATATTTTATCCTCCAAGCCGCAGCCCGTCCCGAATGAAATGTGTCCGTCCCGAACGGGATGGACGGCGTGATTTTTCTCGCCCAGCCGTGGGCTGTCCCAAACGGGACACACCCATCCCGAGTGGGATGGGTGCCCTGTTGCTACTCGTCTTCGCCGTCGCATGTCCCGAACGGGATGTTTCCATCCCGCTTGGGACACGTCGTCTTCTTCGCAAACTCGCTGGAAACAGGGCTTGAAACTTGATTTTTCTCACAATATATCCATCCGATTTCACATGAAAACATACCAATACACTCCTTAGCTAACCTAGAACACGAAACAAGCCTCCAAACACAAGATATACGCAAGAAACGAAGGGTGTAGGGAAAGCTCACCGGAAAACCTTCTCACGGCGACGGAGTGCGATTCCGATGACTAAATTCGAAGCACAAGGTATCAAACAACTCCCTATGACATGAGGAACATCAACCAAACACCAAAAACTCGATTAAACCCCGATTCGAGAAGTTCTATATTTCAAAACCCAAAATCTTAACAAGTTCGATGGCCTACCTTCTCTCTTTGATTTCTCCATCGATACTCGTCCTCACGACGTCCACTTTAGCTCGAAATTAAGCTTCAAGGAAGATCTATCCGATGGTGGTGGTCGCTTGGTCTGGGGTGGCCGGAGTCGGCCAAAATCTGGTCGGGAATGGGGGCTGACGGGTTGGGTTTTGGGAAAAAGGGGGTAGCTCTCTCACTCTCTCTCTCTAGCTTGGAATAAGGTAGTGTAAGAATGAGTTATATTTCCCATATATATTTAGTTTAATAATATTATTTCTCATGAATATATATAAATATATATATATATATATATATATATTTATTCCAATATTAGATTTCCCATTTCCTTGTATGTGTCATTCTCAATGCATAAACTTCCAAAATTATACATGCTACACCACTTAAATAATGAGATTCCCACTTACATAATGTCATTTTACAACTCTCAAAATAAATAATACACAAAATTGAGTAGAAATTCTCTTTTTTAAAACAATTAAGCAATACAAGAGCTTAATTACACTTGAGGTATTACATCCCCTCCACCTTATAAAAATTTTGTCCCGAAATTTAAAATGCTTTGAAAAGCTCGGGATATTTCTCTTTCGTCTTCTCCTCTAACTCCCAAGTCGCCTCTTCACACCTATGGTGACTCCATAACACCTTTACGAGCGAAATTGACTTATTCCTTAGTTCTTGAATCTTGCGGTCCAAAATCACTTCTGGTCACTCTTCATAGCACAAATCTGGGCTCAAAACTACTTCCTCCTGGCGAATCACGTGTCTCGGGTCATAAACATACTTCCTCAATTGAGACACATGAAACACACTATGCACGTTACCCATACTCGGGGGTAGTGCTAACCGATATGCCACTGGACCAACGCGCTCTAAAATTTCATAAGGTCCCACATAGCGTGGTCGCAGTTTACCTTTTACTCCAAATCTTACGATTCCCTTGGAAGGCGAGACTTTGAGGAAAACCTTATCCCCTACTTCAAAACACAGCTCGGCCCTCCTCGAATTGGCATAGGACTTCTGTTTGCTTTGGGCTTCTTTGATCCTTTCTCATATTTGACGAACTATTTCAATCATCTCGCTCACAGCGTCAGGTCCGATCACCTTTCTTTCTCCTACCTCATCCCAGTACAGAGGCGAATGACATTTTCTTCCATACAACGCTTCGTAGGGAGCCATCCCGATTGTTGCCTGATAACTGTTATTGTAAGCAAACTCAATCAAAGGCAAAATTAGCTCCTAACTGCCTCCTCGATCCAAAACTACATTCTCAACATGTCCTCGAGAGTTTGAATGGTCCTCTCGGATTGACCATCGGATTGAGGGTGAAACGGTGTGCTAAAATTCAGGCGAGTCCCCAACTCCTGTTGTAAGCTCATCCAAAAATGAGATGTGAACTTCGCATCTCTATTAGACGTAATACATTTTGGTACTCCGTGTAGTCTGACAATCTCTCGGACATATAATTGAGCCAACTTATCTGATCCATATTTTACTCTGATCGGTAAAAAGTGAGCACTCTTCGTCAGACGATCCACTATGACCCATATCACCGTATTTCCTTTCTGTGACTTTGGCAACCCCGTCACAAAGTCCATGGTAATATGTTCCCATTTCCATTCAAGGATGTCTAACGGTTGTAATTTTTCGTACAGCCGTTGATGTAATGCCTTAACTTGCTGGCATGATAGACATTTTTCTACATACAAGGCTACATCCTTCTTCATACCATCCCACCAGTACTTGGTTTTCAGATCTTGGTACATTTTAGTACTTCCTAGGTGAGCGGTATACGGCGTATCGTGAGCCTCACTCAAAATCTCGTTCCTCAACTCCTCACTGTTTGGCACTAGGATTCTGTCTCTGAACAATAAGGCATTATCAGGTGCCTCCCGATATTCTCCCACCGGCTTGACTTTCAATTTATGGCGCAGCTTCTCAATTTCTGCGTCCCCTCTCTGTGCCTCCATAATTCTTTCTCTTAAATCTGGCACTATGGTCAACACTGCTACTTCACACTTCTTCCTTTCCGAAGGCGATATTACTTCCAAATGAAGTTTCTCAAATTCTCTGATTAATCTGCCTTCTTTTGTAAGCATGCAGCCTAACTGAGCTTCACCTTTCCTGCTTAAGGCATCGACTACTGAATTTGCCTTGTCTGGGTGATAGTTTATTGTTAAATTGTAATCATTTACGAGTTCCAACCACCTTCTTTGCCTCATATTCAGATTCTTTTGTTCAAAGAAATACTTCAAACTTTTATGATCCGTGAATATGGCACACTTCACCCCATAGAGATGGTGCCTCCAAAACTTTAACGCATGGATTACGACCACAAACTCCAGGTCATGAGTCGGATAATTCACTTCGTGCGGTTGATAAGCTCGTTTTTCTACTCTCTTATCGCATTGTTTTTCCTTTCTTTTATGCATTTTAGTACGTTTTCTTGAATAAACTGAGCATGAGTGTATATTAGAGGGTGTTATGCTTGCCATGGTAAGATTTTGCAGGTTTTAGGCCAAATCCAATGGAGAACCCGTACCGAAACCAGCAGATGTTCAAAGAAACAGTCACTACTTCTTCCACCGTTGGAATTTGAGCTAACGGAGCATGGTATTTGAAAGATCTTTGAGTTAGCTTTCCAACGCAACTGGAATCGGATCAATCGGAGTTCGGATGCGAAAGTTATGGCCAAAACCGTGAAACTGCACAAAAGGGTTGGAAGTGGCGGAAACGTCTCTGTTTCGACCGAAATGAAGCTATCTCGGCCGGGCCGAATTCTCCATCTCGGCCGTGGCAAGGGCCATCTCGGCCGAGACAGACTTGTTTGGCGAGATTTTCACATATTTTGGGCGAGAATTGCTTGGGGAACAAGATATACA
>JAPKLW010003620.1:0-38330 GCA_026898455.1 Plectranthus barbatus
TGGATGTGTATCCTATCAAATCTAGGGCTAAAGATATGAATAAATCCATTTTTCCTCGAATTTCCGCTCCAGCAGACACCTCGTGTCGATCGTGGCTGATCCACGTCGATCGACGTAGCTTCTTGGTCGGCATCGATTGATGCTGATTGGCGTCTGTTGACGCAGCTTCTCGCCCCTTCTGCGCGGTCTCACGGTTTTGGCCATAACTTTCTCTCCCGAACTCCGATTGATCCGATTCCAGTTGCGTTGGAGAGCTAACTCAAAGCATCATCCATTGCCATGTGCCAATAGCTCGAATTCCTCTTGTGGAAGAACTATTCACTGCTACTCTTACACGTCACTGCTTCCGGAATGGATTTCTCGTGAACTTAGGCCTAAAACCCTACAAAAACACCAAAATGCGCATAATACCACCTAATATAGAATCATGCATAGAATATATATAAACTCAATAAAACTACATAAAATAGTAGAAAATAATATAGATAAGCGAGTAAAATAATGAGCCTATCAAACTCCCCAAACTTGAACATTTGATTGTCCTCAATCAATAGGCAAGAAAGAAATCAAAAGATCATGCGATTAAAGTGCAATGCCTCACAAGATCCATCACAGTCAAGAATCAAAAATTCACTACACACAAGCAATTTGAAAGAGACAGAAAATTCATCAACATTGGAAGAACTCACGGGAAGTGTATTGCTCAACTCTCAAGTGTTTAAGATATAGATGAAAGCACTCAAAAACATGTATGAAGAAATTTCTACCACAGGCTTGCAAATTTTCTAATATCTCCACTGCCAGAATGTGCACACAAGTCTAGAATCAAAAAGGACTTTCATAAGGTTTTAATGTAGGCTTTTGTGAGGGGTAGGAAAATATGGCCAAGTGACTAAAATCAATCAAGTTGTATTTCCTCAATCAATCCAAACCACCATCTAAGTTCATTCACCCTTCTCCTCCAATATATCAACAAATACACAACCTCTTTTTTTTTTCTAGCTCATTTCGAATCTCTTATGCTCTTTACATAATTTTGTATTCTTTTCTTTTCAGAGAGCTTATGAGAATTCTAATTATTTCTTTGAGCTTCTTTTTCACACATCTTTTCACCACTAATTTATATTTTCTTATCTCCATATCACAATCATTCCACCCACATACCACAACTCAAGACATGAGCGAAACCAATACTTCTTCTTAATCTCATGGACAAGGAAAGAAAATTTTTGTATAGGCTCAAAAGTGGCTAACTAGGGAAAATTCATTGTGAAGGGACAGTGTTTAGGGAATTGGGCTATCAAAGATGGCCTAAGATCATTTCCTAAACTTGTGCACACTATGAAGTCTCAACACAGAAAATAGGCAAGTTCTAGAGAAATAAAAACACACATGTGAATCTCACATCAAACGAAATAAAGGCTCAAAATTCTCACACAAGGGTTCAAAAAAATTTCTTCCGCGGTCAATTTCAAATCAGCTCAATCAGCATGCAAGCACAAGTGTCAAATCAATCCTATCATGCAATATTCTACATTCATAGGCATCTAACCACAATCACAATCAATTCAACTCAACCCTGAATCAATTCTAATCTCACAATCTCATTCGGGTTATTTCAAAACTCAAAAATTTTCCCCACAAAATAAAAATTTAAAATTTAAGGCAAAAATTAAAGACGGAAAGCAGAATAAATAAAAGATAGAATGTTCCATCTCTTGTCCACATCCCCCCAAACTTATTTCCAACTCGAAGAGTGGAATAAGTTTGAAAATCAGACAAAAGAGGGAACGATACCTGGTAGTTGATCTCAGACATCAACTTTTTATCCCCCGGATTCTTCAAACATTGTGCGGCGTGAAATAGTGGCTGTTGGCACTTCGCGTCGATTGACTTGAAGCCTTCTTGTCGATCCCTTCGCAGATCGAAGTGTATCACGCCGGTTGCTCGGCGTCGATCGACGCCAGGCTGCGTCGATCGGCGTCGAGCTGATCTCCATTTTTTTTTTTCAATACTGCAAAACAACTGTTAGCAAAGAAATAAAAGCAGAAATTCGAAATAATAAAAAAAATGAAAATTGAAAAGAAAATACGGAAAATGTTGGGTTACCTCCCAACAAGTGCTTGATTTAACGTCGCAGCTCGACGATACCTCAAATCACTGCCAAGGAGGTCGGGTCCAGACTCGCCGACCTTTGGCATCCACAATGTAGACTTTCCGGTCTTTGATAATGGTGGTGAGCTCAGAAAAAGGTGGCGCAGTTGACACTGCTACCCTATCGTTTCCTCGCTCCCACTCAATGGCAGCTGCTTCATCTTCTTCAGACTCATCCTCTTCTTCGGTAGTGGAGATTCGATTGCACTCCGCCTTCTTCTTGTTCTTGTCGATCACAAAGGTGATCCTCTCGTCATTCGCTCGGAGTGTGATCTCGCCGCCTCGACAGTCAATGAGAGCAGCGCTAGTGTCGAGAAACTCACGCCCCAAGATCATGGGCATATTCTCGTCCTCCTTCATCTCGTGCACCACAAAATCTACAGGAAAAATGAGATGGCGCACACGAATGAGCACATCCTCTAGTATACCTTTCAGGCGGGACACAGACCGGTCCGCCATCTGCAGGGTGATCGTCGTGGGCCTCATCTCTCCGATGTTGAGACGCTTGTAGATGGAGTACGGCATCAGGTTGATACTGGCCCCAGTATCACATAGTACTCTCTCGAATGTGTGTCCCCCAATCTCAACCGGAATAGAGAAGCATCCAGGATCGCTTCTCTTGATGGGCACCTGCTTTTGAAGTAGCAGGCTGCACTGCTCGTGGATCTTCACCGTCTCATTCTCCACGAACTGCTTCTTTCCACTCATCAGTTTTCGGAGGTACTTTATGTACCCCGGGATTTCCTTCAGTGCTTCGATCAGCGGGATGTTGATGCTGACCTTCTTCAGGTTCTCCACAACTCTGGAGAACTTCTCTTCCTCTCTCTGCTTCGCGAACCGTTGTGGGAATGGCAAAGGAGGGAGCTGATCTTTAGACTGCTTCAACTTCGTGCCTGGGACAGAATTTGGCGTCGACCGACGTAGTGTGGCGTCGATTGACGGGCCTTTTTTCTCTTCGTCGATCGACGTGGCAGGTCCGTCGATCGACGTGGATTCATCTCCTGTGCATTTTTGCTCCTTTTCGTCTCCAGAATCGTCTACAGCCATCTCGGGACCCTTGTAGCTCGTCCCAGACCTCAAAGTAACAGCTTTGCAGTTTTTTTGGGCCTTGGGGTTCACCTCCGTTGTGCTCAGAAGCTGTCCAGGCTTGTGTTGGTTGCCGAGTGTGGTGACGATCTGGCTCAATTGTGTGTCCATCATCTGAAGATATTTCGTCATCAGCTGCATGTCGTTGGCCATTCCCTTCGCCTCAGTTTCTACTTTCCCAAACCGGTTATCTGAGCTCTTGATGAATTTCTCGAGCGTCTCCTCTAGCACGGATTTCTTCCTTTCCACGATCTCTCCTCCAGTACCTGCATCAAAACCAGGCGGAGGGTGTTCTGCAGCAGAAGGGTTAGCATAGGAAGGGTGAGATCGCCCATGGTTGTACTGATACCCTTGATTGCCTCGGTAGTTATTGTGATAACCACCGCCAATGTAGTTCACCTCTGTACCGGCAGTTCCAGACGAACTGCTTGCACCCCTGTTGATGTAGTCAGCCTCTACGGGTACTATGGCCATGCTTGGCTCTGCAACAGCTGCAACTTGTGATGTGCCCAATTTTTCAATCACCTCCCGGAGCTTTTTCACCTCAGCGACCACGTCGAATTCTGGCTTTGTCTCGACTGCTTTGACTGGTAGCTGCCTATCAGTTGGCCATTGGTGGCTATTCAGCGCCATATCAGCCAGCAACCTCATACTCTCTGCACCACTCTTCTTCATCAGTATTCCTCCAGCAGATGCATCAACCAGCTCCTTCATGTGAGGGTTCAGTCCCTCATAAAAATGACACACTTGCATCTCCAGATCGATTCCATGTCCAGGACAGAGTCGTAGGAGCTTTTTGTATCTCTTCCAGGCCTCGTAAAGTGACTCGTCATACATCTACTTGAAAGTAGTAATGGCAGCTTTCCTCTTCAGCAGCAGGCTCGGTGGGAAGTAGTTGGTAAGGAACTCTGCTCGAAGCTCCTCCCATGTCCCGATCTGACTCTTATCCAGTCCAGCAAACCAAGACCGTGCCTCGTCTCTGAGTGAGAACAAGAACAGTCTCATCCTGATCACATCTTGGGTTACTCCGTTCTGCTTCACAGTGTTACACACCTCAATGAATTGGTTGAGGTGGGTATATGGGTCTTCTACAGCTCTCCCCCCAAACTGGTTTTGCTGCACCATCTGAATAAGGCTTGTGCGCAGCTCGAAGTTGTTGGCATCAATGCCAACTCTGAATCCGGCCTCCGCTTGCTGTGGAAGAAATCGATCCAAGATGGACCTTTGCGGGATCACAACTTGCCTATCGTTCAACTCTGCCAGTCTTGCAGCTTGCTCCGCCTGAGTAGCCTGGGCTGCTTGTAGTTGTGCTCTCAGCTGATGTACTTCATTCACAAATTGCCTCTGCTCCTCGGGAGTCATATTTTGCAGAGGTGCTTCAAGATTCTCAGCCATCTCTCGTTGTTTTTCTTTTCCTTTCTTTTTGATTTTCCTGCAGGTTGCTTGAATTTCAGGGACAAAGGCTTCGAGTGTTTTTCCTTTAGCTCGCGTGTTCATGCACCTGCACAGGAAATAGGTAAATATCAGTTCAGCATCGATCGACGTGGATTCACGTCAATCATCGCAAAAGAGTGGTCAGCGTCGATCGACAAAAGGTATTCGTCGATCGACGCTGCAAAGTGATCGACGTCGATCGACGCTAGGTGGCATCGATCGACGCGAGATGTAGACTTCGAAAACTCACACACGCATACGTACAGAAAATTAAAACTCAATCCAGCAAATCCTAGAACGAACTAGTAACAAGATAAAATCTAACAATTCCCCGGCAACGGCTTCAATTTGATCACTGTTATTCTAACAGATTAATTATAAAAATAGTGGCAAATAAATTTGTAAACCCTAAGGTTATCGATCCAGGGGAATTTTGTGGGGAAACTATCCTATATACTAGCTATGATCCTAAGATTCATTGTTTAAGAAATCCAAAATCAGGGTTTTATAAAAGTAAAGAAAACAATGCAGAAAATTAAAGTAGTTTGGAAAGCAAATTTAAAAGAACACAGATTCTAGGGAAGACTTCTTATTATGGATAACATGTAGGAATCAATTAATTTAACAGGTGGAATACTGCAACAATGCTATATTTCCTTGTTTGGCAAATATAACCTAGATTACTAATTAGTGACTATCTCCGCTCGGCCTCAAAGTACACCAAATTAGTCAATCTGATGAGCAAGTCAGTTCAATTCCTACAGTCTAGTACATCTATTTGGATAGTGTAGATTGTATCATGTATTCCTATTCCCACTATTAATATTCACCTCTCGGTCCTTCTATCAATAGCTAGATATCTAAATTAATCGTCACCTCTCGGTCCTTGAATTAATCTAGAATTATAGAATAAACACAGGAATCATGAACCTAATTAATTAATCCTAACATGCATCCATAATAATATCAACCCCTAGAACCCGCTAGGGTTTCTAGCCACTCATTGCAGATAGAAATCTAAAAGAAAACATATTAAATTGCATAAACATAAAGAACTTACAAGAAAATAAAAGGGTTTCGTGTTTCCCAAGTCTCCAAACTCTCAAAACTGAATACTATGATAATGCCTACTGAAAAATTGAATTTAATAAGCTATTTATAGGGGTGGATGTGTATCCTATCAAATCTAGGGCTAAAGATATGAATAAATCCGTTTTCCTCGAATTTCCGCTCCAGCAGACACCTCGCGTCGATCGTGGCTGATCCACGTCGATCGACATGGCTACTTGGTCGGCGTCGATCGATGCTGATTGGCGTCTGTCGACGCAGCTTCTCTCCCCTTCTGCGCGGTCTCACGGTTTTGGCCATAACTTTCTCTCCCGAACTCCGATTGACCCGATTCCAGTTGCGTTGGAGAGCTAACTCAAAGCATCATCCATTGCCATGTGCCAATAGCTCGAATTTCTCTTGTGGAAGAACTCTTCACTGCTACTCTTACACGTCACTGCTTCCGGAACGGATTTCTCGTGAACTTAGGCCTAAAACCCTACAAAAACACCAAATGCGCATAATACCACCTAATATAGACTCATGCATAGAATATATATATAAACTCAATAAAACTACATAAAATAGTAGAAAATAATATAGATAAGCGAGTAAAATAATGAGCTTATTAGTCTCCGACGTCTCGAAAGAGGGGGTATGGCTCAAGAACTACCTTTTAAAGTTGGGCGTGATCCCGAGTTTACCGAGGAGCATCACAATTTATTGTGATAACTCTGGTGCAGTGGCAAACTCAAAGGAACCGCGGTCTCACAGGGCAAGCAAACACATAGAGAGAAAGTACCATATCATACGAGAAATCGTATCGAGGGGCGATGTGCAAATTAAGAAGATTGACACTGCTGACAATCTTGCTGATCCATTTACAAAGAGCTTGCCGCAGAAAGTTTATGAAAGACATATTCATGAGCTGGGTCTGAAGTGGATGCCGACCACTGACAGTGGTTAAAGAGACAGTAGACTAGATAGACGGACTGTATACTCTGTAATAGCTTAGTTATGCTTTGAGTAAAAGTGGGAGATTGATGGGTTTTGTATACTGAAAGCATTTATTATAATGAGTATACAACGGTTTATTTCTCCTATCTGTTAACAATCTTACATGTATGAACAATGATATCCTCTTGTCTCACCGATAGGGACGATCATACGGCGTGTTGTAGATCGCAGAAGACAGTATGATCACTTGACCTAGTGAGACATAAACTTGATCACAGCCGAGACAGCGTATGAGGATACATCTGTTCGGATGGCTGCGATATTGTCAGAATAAGTAGTCTGTCTTAGTTACTTGACATGCTGGTACGCAGAGGTGGCGTATTGATGGACCGCAGTGAGATGTATTCGTCTGTCTGACATCAGCAAATAAAAGATCTCATTATATTGATTGAGTCCGAACCCTAACGAAGGTTCAGGGGTTTGCACGGGTTGACTGTTGCTTTGACTTGCCATGGTGGAGAGCCTAAGTAATGTGCTCGTATATCTGCATCTTGGGTAACAGCAGTTCGTGTAGTACCGCCCGAGACTAAGTTTAGGTATCCATATCCGAGTAATAGGATGGGGACATTCCCTGAGGAGCTCAATAACATTCATCGTGTCAAAGTCCTGCAGGCTGATTAAGTTCGGGCACGAGTGATAAGGATTGAGTGGTACTACTCAGGAATTATAAGATATTAATTAATTATAGTTAGAGCTTGTCAGAGGCTTCGATTAATTAATGAATGTTCGGTAACTTTAAATATGGGAATTCTCAATTAATGCAGCCCGTTCTCACAACATGGTAATAAAGGGGTAGGTCAGTATTAATTCTATGGTGAAAAAGAATTAATATTATTTAATTAATTGAGTCCTGGGCTGTGGACATGGGAATTAATTAATTTATATGCCCACTTTATTATTTACATTAGGTCCCAGGTCTGGCCCAAATAAATATGCAGAATTGAGCCCGAGAGCCCATTAGGGTTTACAACCTTAGATCTATAAATAGACAACTCTCTCTCATAAGTTGTAATCAACACAAAAATAGAAACCCTAGAGAGAGAGATAGTGGGCGCCGTTTTCAAGGAGAGAGGAGGAGAATTTCGATTCTGGTCCTGCTCAAACTACAGATCTACGGAGTCCTCACCAGTAGTAGATCTGAACCACATTGGGATACAGATCTGAAGACCTGATTTGGAGAACAAAATTATATTTCTTTTCTTTCTTTATTTTTGAATTTATCTAGAAATTAGATTTCTAATTTCTGTTTCCGCAGATAAAATCGAATTTCGTGGTTGAATTAAAGTTGGAAATTCAAACGCAAAAGATCGGATCAGACTCGACGAAATTACGGTAATCTTCAATCCACAATTCTGAATATTAAATTCATAGGAGCATGCTAGGTTTTATTGTGAATTTAATTGTGCACAATATCCATAAATCGATCCGGTTCAGTTTGGTTTTGGTGATTCGGTTCACTGGAAAACCATACATAGACCTATAAGCTAACTGCAGAGTAACAGTGGTAAGTCTAGCACCTCCTATCCTCAACTTATTGAAGATTGACAGGAGCATAAAGTTAATGCTAGCTCCAAGATCACATAGAGCTCTCCCCACATGGTGCCCTCCTATGGAACACAAAATTGTGAAACTTCCTGGGTCCTTGAGTTTAGCTGGAAGCTTCTGATTAAATAAAAAGCACTGATCGCCTCAGTCATAGCTACGGTCTCAAATTCCCACAAGGTTATTTTTTTTGTCAACACATCTCTAAGAAATTTTGCATAGCTTGGCATTTGTTCCAAAGCTTCCACAAATGGAATATTGATGTGCAACTGTTTGTGCATATCAAAGAACTTGCTGAACTGAACTTCATCCTTCTTCTTTTTAAACCTCTGAGGATAAGGTGTAGGTGGAGGAGTATATCTGACTGGTTCTTTTTCTTTTGAATTCTCCTCAGTCCCCTCATGCTGTCGACTTGCTACAGCATCATCCCGAGTGTTTTGATTTTCCTCAGGACTTTCTATTTCAGTTTCCTTTGGAGTTGTAGATGTATTTCATGTATCTTGCAGCTCTGGAGATATCTCAATTAATTTAGCACCACTTCGTAAAGTCACAGCTTTCAGTTACTCCTTCCCTGGTCTAGGATTGATTGTATCACCAGGCAAAGTACCTTGTGGCCTATTCTTCATTTCAGTGGCTAGCTGTCCAATTTGAACTTCCAAATTTTGAATAGTTGTTTCCTGACTTTGGCTTCTTGCTTCAGTTTTTACAATGAATTCTTTCATCAAATTTTCCAAGGACATAGAAGCTTGAGCTGGGATTTGCATCTGTTCTTTATTCATTTGATGTGGCTGTTGAAATATAGCTGGAGCATTTTGCTTCATTTGTTGTGGATGCATCTGTTGTTGCTGCCTTTGTGGCTGCATTTGTTGCTGTGAGCTTGAAGCATTTCCTTGATTTGACCATGAGAAGCTTGGATGATTTCTCCACCCTATATTGTAGGTAGTTGAATATGGATTGCTCTTGTTGTGTCCCATGTAACACATAACAACAGGGTTGTATGGAAAATCACCAAATACATGTCCTTCACCACAATAGATACAAGAAGTGTCTACCACCACTTATTTCAATGTTTGTTGTTGAGGTAGTGGAGCAAAGTTTGCTTCCATAGTTTTCTCCATATTCTTTATAGTTGTTACCAAAGCTTCCATTTGAGTTTGCATAGCAGTCAAGACACTTGATTCAACAATCCTTGTTACCTTCTTGACAGTTTGTGCTATGGCATTAGACCACTGACAATTGTTCTCAGAAATCCTCTCCAAAATATCAAAAGCTTCATTGTACGTTTTTAATAATATGGCTACATTTGCAGAGGCATCCAACACAGCCTTGAATTGAGATTCAGTCCATTGTAAAAGGTTTCCAGCTGAATGCAGTGAGGTATGCTATGGTGTGGACACTTCCTCATCAATTCCTTGTATCTTTCCCAAGCTTCACAGACCGATTCATCATCCTGCTTGAATGTCATGATGTCATTTATGCACCTTGTGTTTCTGGTAGGAGGAAAATACTTCAGCAGGAATTTCTCTGCCATATCATTCCAGGATGTGATGGTTTCTGGTTGAAGATTTTTCAACCATGACTTGGCACTGTCCCTTAGAGAGAATGGAAACAACCTCAACCTCAATGTTCCTTGGATACACCAGGTAATTTGAAGTTGTCACTCACATCTTGAAAAGATTTCAGATGAAGATGAGGGTCTTCTGATGCCAACCCACTGAATTGTCCTATATAGTTTGAAGCATCTGAAACATCATTGGCTTCAATTCAAATTGCACTGCTTCAATCTCAGGTTGCACAAATCCAGACTTCAATACATTAAACCTAGGATCAGCATAGGCTCGAATACATCTGTCTTTATCATCTGTCATAACCAATGCATTCCCTAGGTTCTGCTCTCCTGCACCACCAACTTGCTTAGCCATTTGAGGTCTTTTTTTCCTCTGTCTTCTTCTGAATGCTCATTCAATTTTTGGATCAAACAACTGAACTTCAGGTGGTTCTCTCTGGTACATACACAGGGCACACCTGAAAATCAGTAGCAAACTCAATATTAATAACTTCACTTTTATATATAAAATACTATACTTAACTATAATTGCAGTTAAAATAGCAACAAGATTCTATGGCACTCCCCGACAACGGTGCCAAAAACTTGATACGTGCAGTGAAGTGCAAGTGTACACTATCAAGTAGTATCTAGGAGTATTCTAGAATCGAATCCCACAGGGAATGCCTTATGTGTAGAATCATGCACACATTAACATGCAACAGGGGTTAAACAATTTTTGGTTGAGATGTTCATACTGCAGAATTGGTAATTAAAGTTAAGAAACACAATAACAATTGAATCAACAGATAAACAACAAGATATTAAGTTTCAGTTATAAAAGACAACTCAGGTTGCTGACTCTTCTTGCTATGTAGGATGCTGTAGCATTAATCCTAGCATGCTCTAGTGTTGAACCACAGATTTATTCTAACAACTTTTCCAAGCCATAGATGTTGCTAAGATAATCTTCTATCCACATATTCCTATGCTAAATAGAATGATATCCAGCTCAAAGTAAGATAAGTTCAATAAGCACACTAACTCCACACATTTTCCAATGGCTGGAATTAGTTCAAATCAGGGCTCTCTCCTAAACATGTTTTTCCAAACATGAGCAAAAATATATCTTAGCTAAGTTGGCCAGACAGAGCAAGATAAGATTGATAAACACCCAAATTTGATAGATTAGCAAAGGATCAATAAAGCACTGCAATAAGCTTAAGCAAAGAAGTCAACAACCCCAGTCACAAAAGATTAGCTCATAGCTAAAACTAAACAGTAAATGACTAAAGATTCTTCGCAAACAAACATAATAACAAAGTTTAGATAGCTGAAACGTTGATATAGGTTGCCACAAGGATGAATTCCTTCAATCCTAGAGAAATTGTCCTTAGGATTCCTCATTCGGCCAATACCCAGCTCTCTCCACTGCCTCTCAGCTCTCCTCTCTATAATTTTTGTATATTTTTGTCTGCCTTCCCCCCCCCCTCTTCTGAAACTGTGCTCTCTTTGCCCTTTTTTATATGTGGCTCCTTCTCCAAAAATGGTTATTTGGTTTCCCAAATAAGATGCAACTTGCCATAAATGACCCTCAGTGATGTGGCATCTTAGTCAGCAGCTTTAATTCCCCCAGCTCAGCTCAGCATTAAGTTGTCCATGTCAGCACATGAACAGGTGGCCCATTTGAGCTGTTTTTTTCTTTCTCCCCGACTTTCTCTCTCTACTCTGGTATCCATGTTGACTTCATGTTATAAAATCTTCACTCGGCATGTTCACTTTCTTTTGGTATTTATACTTGATATTTTCTCTGTATTATTTTATACTAAACTAGACACAAAAGAGTTAATTTGCAACAACTATTCCTCAAAACACCAATTATGCGTAAACATGCTTATTTAAACCTAAGCTGGACTTAAAAAAGACTCAAAACACTCAAATTTATTAATTTAAAGGCATAAATATAACTCTCATGAGAGAGTTATCAACGGGTCATTGTGCAACCTACCCAATCCGAATCGTAGTAGCCAACGAGTTCCAACTTGCCATTGGTTGGAAAAAATAACCCCTGCCCTGCTGTTCCTTTAATATACCGAACTATTCGCAATGCAGCATCAAGATGCACTTGTCTTGGCTTTGACAAGAACTGACTAAGCAAGTTCACAAGGTACTGAATGCTTTTCACTTTCTGTATTTTGTCTGCATTATTCCTTGTAACTATCACGTCATCCACATAAATTAGTGATGTGACAAAAATGTTCTCACCCTTGAAGATGAAGAGCGAATGGTCGGCATGAGATTGCCTAAACTCTATTTCAAGCAAGGTTCCCATGAATTTTTGGTACCAATTTCTGGACGCCTACCGTAGACCATAAAATGACTTCCGTAGTTTACAAACCCGAGTATCTCCTTCCTTGTTGTAGCCCTGTGGTATCTCATATAAACTTCTTCGCTTAGATCCTCATGCAGAAAAGCATTGTTTACGTCCAACTGGTGGACGGTCCAGCTTCTCTTAACGACAACATCAAGCAGGCATCTCATTGTGACTAGCTTAGCAACAGGCACGAAGGTTTTGTTGAAATCTACCTCCGGTATTTGAGTGAATCCCTTTGCCACTAATCGTGCTTTGTATCTTTCAACTTCACCCATCGGCTTGTATTTAATCTTGTACACCCACATAGAGTCCACAACTTTCTTTCCCTCAGGAAGTTCAACTAGCTCCCATGTACCATTGGATTCGAGAGCCTCTACTTCCTTTTGCATAGCTTCTCTCCATGCAGGGTCCTTTACTGCTTGAGCGAATGTCTGTGGCTCCTTTTGTGTATCAATGGTAGCCATAAAACACCGGTATGATTGAGAGAATTTGTCATACGACACATAATTGCTTATGGGGTGTACCGTTGAAGAGCCCTCATTGTTGTTAGTTTGACCATCATGATCAAGTGAGCTCAGGAGATCAACCTCATAGTCCTTCAAGTGTGAGGGTTGTTCGCTTACCCGATGCATATTTCTACTCATATTATCATCTACTGGCGCTGGGATTTCTGGTGTACGCGCAACATTAATGTCTTCGCTTTCGTTATTTGCCTGCACCTCCTGGGAAACTTCGGGGATGTCATACTCAAGAACGGGTTCCTCAATTTCATTGATCTCATGCTTTACCTGTTCAACAAAAGGAAAAATGTTTTCAAAAAATACTACATCATGAGAGGTGTAGATATTCTTGTTCTCTAGGTCGTAAACCTTGTATCTTTTTTGGCCAAAAGGATACCCGATGAAGACACACGGCCTCCCTCTTTCCCCAAATTTATCACGCCCATGACCAGCTATTTTGGCATAGTCCGAACACCCAAATACTCGAAGGTGATTGTAATCAGGCTTTCTTCCGAACAAGATCTCATAGGGTTTCCGGTTATGCAAGACCTTGGAGGGTAGCCTATTAATCATGTATGCTGCCGTTAGAACGAATTCTCCCCAGAAGCTAACAGGTAGGTTGGCTTGGAACCTCAATGCTCTCGCAATTTTGAGTATATATCTGTGTCTTCGCTCCACCACTCCATTCTTCTAGGGTGTGTGTACACAGGATGTCTCCAGCAGAATCCCATTTTCTGCATAATAACTCATCATCTCATGCAACTGAAACTCACCTTCGTTATCTGTTCGAATGCATTTTACAACCTTCCCATGTTGCAGAACATTTTAAGATATTTACTTGCTTCAGATTTAAATCTCATCAAATAATTCCATACACTTCGGTTAAAATCATCAAAATCGTAAGAATGTAATGGGCACCAGTAAAAGAAGGAGTTTTATAATTTCCCCAAATGTCACAATAAACTAGTTCAAAACGTCCTTTTGTTTGATTAGCGCTAGAATGAAAAGGTAACCTAGTTTGTTTGGCTCTTATGCACGGCTCACAAGCTTCACTAGATTCCGCCTTGCACATGTCTCGCAGCTTTACTCTTGAGGCATGCCCCAATCTCCTATGCCTGGTTGCTCCGTCTACGATTGTGGAAAAAGCGCACCGAGTATTGTTGGCCAGCTCCAAGTAATAAAAACCATTTTGCTGCCTACCCACTCCAATCAGGTTCTTCGTAGCTAAGTCCTGTATAAGACAATAATCAACAAAGAAAAATAAACCATAATTGAGTTCTTTAGTCAATCTGCTGGCCGAAATCAGATTGCACTGGAAGGCAGGAACATATAAGACCCTTTTCATAACCAGCCCACCCGTGAGGCTGACATTACCAACCCCAACAGCTTGTATATTTTCTCCATTTGGGATCTTAACTGGCAAGCTCTGACCGTTCGCATTAATGCATTCAAACAAATCCACCTCACAACAGATACATTTAGTCGCTCTAGTATCGATAAGTCAAGGTGCATGAAGAGCGAGCTTACCTGTCAGGTTCACGGAATGGCTGACTACTACACTTTTCTTTCCTGATTCAAGAACTCCTTTATTTGAGACAGCTGCTCCATGGTGAAGCCTCGTGCAGCACCGATCTCACCTGTAGATGCCACATCGACGTGCGTGGCACGATGCACTTGTTGCGGCTTCTTCGCAAACTTGTCGATCTCCCTTTTCCAAGACATGTTTCCTCTTTTATTTTCTGGGAATCCCACAATTTTGTAGCAGTTCTCGATTGTATGCTAGAACTTTCCACAATTCCCACATTCGGCGGTGGGGTTTTATCCTTGTTGGTTTCATGCCTCTCCGTGCTCGTTCCCTATCTCTGAACTTGGAAGGTTGCTCCATCTACCGCTCAACAACTAAATGATACACCACTCCAAGACTAGGTAGCAGAGTAATGCTCAAAACTTGACTTCTTATGGTATTGAAGGTGTCGTCGAGTCCCATCAAGAACTCGTAGATCCGCTCTCTTTCAATCTTCTCCGCGAGCGACTTTGAGATATTGCAAGTGCAAGCACCACAGGTGCAGTTTGGCTGGGCTGAGACTGCGTCTATTTTGTCCCATATTCCTTTCAGTTTCGTGTAGTAAGCCAAGATTGACATCCGTTCTTGCCGCATCAGAGTAAAGATCCTCTTTAACTCGTATGCTTTTGGAGCACTTTTCTTCCTGAATCTCTCTGCGAGATCCTTCGAAATTTCTCGAGCAGTCTTCGTGTGTTTAACACTATTTCTGATCTCCTTTTTCATTGCCACAATCAGTCAACCCTTCACCATAACATTACATCTCTTTCAAAAGGAGGAGATCTGGTGATTTTTCATCGCGCATGGGCAACGAGCCATCGATGAAACCAAACTTGTTCTTCGCTAATAAACAGTTGCTCATCTCTTCCTGCCAATCCCCATAATTGCCGTCAGTAAGGAGGTCTGTAACATAAACATGACTCAGATTGTCCAATGGTCCAATGTAGTATGGTGACATAATGTCATTGTCGGTGCCGATTTTGTCATCTCCCGTCGACATGATGAGCAAGAAAGAAGGTTAAGTTGCGTATGTGGAAAATATTGGTCAAGGAATCGAGTACCGCTTTGGTACCATAAAGAAATATGTGAATCGTATTTTATTCATCAAGTTTAATCGTTTACAGGAAATCAACACAACTTAAATAGGTTGTTGTGCATAAGGAAAATAAATCAAGAATATAACAAACCCTAATATATCAATCCTAATAAAAGGTAACTAAAATATATACAAATCTTCACATCATAAATATACTCCCGAATCTTCATGTGTATCTCGTGATAATTGCGTAAATCTCAACACAACAAGTATGTTCTCAACAAGTACGCCAAACTTACCAACATAGGGACCGAGCGTATACTGAAGGATGATATCATCAACATGGACTTGCAAGTTATTTCTCTTGGTAATCTTTCTCTCCAAGAAAGATTACGATGGTCAAGTACGTCTTGTACTCTGACTCTTACGGGCAACCTGCCGCCAATGCGATAGTTCAAGGGAGAACTACAAATTCCCTATTCCAGCTACAAGGAGGCTGAGTGGTGCGCCCACACTCTAAGGTGCTACGAAGCGAAGAACGAGCTAGGACCAAGCGAATGCATGTGTGGATTGAAGGACAAGGCATTCTTCAGCTAGCAATAGATCGTAGGAGCACCTGTAAAGTTCTAAGCTTAGTGGATTACCAGACTTAGATCTGAAGAGTGGATGTAGGACATTTTTGTCCGGATCACTATATATCGTTTGTCATTTACTGTTTTCTTTCATACTGTCAGCATACTTTCACTTAAAACTCAACACTCAAGTGTTAAACTATATATTGAATACTGACATTAAGCATATTTGACATTAATCGCATGAACTATATATTTGACAAACCAAGCTGACACGTCACCCTCAGCTTAGATAAATGCAAGCTTACCGAACTGAACCTTATTATATGTCTCCATAGATGTCACATTCAATCAAAATGAACCTTATTTTTCTAGATATTATCTTCAGGGGGGGAATCTTACTAAAAAAAAGATAAGAAACAAGAGGGTTTCTTTTTAGATCCTCTTAATTTGTCCACTAGTCCCACTAGTCCTAATAGTCCCTCGTTAACTCCTAATAGTCCCTCTTTGACTCCTCTGCATGAAACTGGTGATGATGCCAATATTGATGCTAAGGCTACTCCTGCTCCAAATTCTACTAGAAGACTTGATGAAGATATACGATATGCAAAGAAATACGAAAAGAGAGTAAAGGCTAGATAGCTTAACATTTAAACTATTGTATCCAAGCTGAAAATGGAAAACACCTATTCACCAGCTTGAGGGGGAATGTGGAAAGATATGTGCCTTAGTTATTTTAGGAAAACAAATATTCTCTTAATCTTACTTTCCTTCTTGTATATATTTAGATCTCATATTTTATGGGATATGATAGATAGTTTTCTAATTTTGTGCTAGAGATTTGCGTATAAAAGGCTAAACATCTTCGTATGAATTGTTAAGGCCCACGTATATTGGCCCATACTAAAGTCTTTATATATATAGCAAGACCTACTTGTTGTGGTAGTTCTCTAACATCACAAGGTATCTAACATGGTATAGAGTCAAATTAGGATCTCTTTCATTTTTTTAAACCCAGCTAGAACCTTGGCCACGTCGCCAGCCTCGTCAGCAGCATTATTGCATGTGCAACTCGCCTGTTCCGCCTAGGGTTTGCACCCACCACTGCTTCCTCCAGCCTACCGCGCACCTCCGCCCAATTTTTGTCACCATTATCTCCGCGCGCCCCCACCACTGCTTCTTCCAGTCTGCTGCATGCCTGCTCTAGGGTTCACGCCACCGCCGCTAAACCGTTAGTGCTCCGCTGCTGCACGTCTGTGTCTAGGGTTTGTGCTCGTGGTTAGGGTTTGTGCCAAGCCCTCTCTATCAATTTGCGTTGTTGGTGTTCCAACGATTTGCTCCATCACTGATTCACTGATGTTGTCCCCTACTCGTTGCTGCTGTCTCCTACCCACTACTGTTGTCCCCTACTCGCTGTTGTTGTCTCCTTCTCAGTGTTGCTGCTCATCGTTTCATCTTCTTGATATTATTTGCCTCCTCTCATCATGTTTCAGATCAATGCCATTGTTATCCATGTAACTCTCGATGGTCAGAATTATAGAGAATTAGCCTTTTCTATAGAGACTATTTTGCAGGATTCCCGATTAGCTCTCCATTTAACTAATGATCCTCCAGAGCTTAAGAAACATAATAGTAACGCTGAAGACATTAAAATTTGGAATATCAATGATGACAAAGTGATGGCTGCAATTGTTAACAGTGTTAAACAATCGATGATTATGAGTCTTTCTTTATTCCGAACAACCAAATGCAAGTGGTCTTATTTGCAGCGACGCTATGTTCAGGATAGTGTTGCCCTTACACATAATCTTATGCAGAAAATTTATGTCATTGAACAAAATGATTTGTCCATTGATGAGTACTACTCAACATTTGATCATTTAATGGGTCCATTACTCTCTGGTACCTCAAAATGATAGGTGTCCAACCTATAAATTCATAAAAGTTTTTTTTACCTACAGGTTTGTGATGGGAGTCCAGGCAGAATATGAGTTTATTAGAATACGCTTGCTTCACAATTCTTCTCCTTCGACCATGGCACATGCATTATTTGATTTGATTGTTGAGGAGACTCGTCTTAACTCTATGATTGTTACTCATTTGTTTGTACCTAACAGTGTTTTGAAACTTCTCAGAGGTCATCTTCTCAGCGAGCTAGTGCATCTAAGAGTGGTATTTTGGATTCCTGTAAGCATTGTGGAAAACCAGGTCACAATACTGATAATTGTTTTTCCCAACATCCTAAAAAATCAGCTTGAGTATCGTGCACGTTGTGCTGCTCGTGGTATATCTTCCTCTCCTAAAGGCATTGTGTCAGTTGTTTCCACCTCACCAATTTAAGCTTCTCAGTCCTCTTGGGTTATGATTTAGGAGCCTCATTTCATATGACATCTGATGAGTCACACTTGGTTTCCAGCAAGCCAGATACTAATGGTGTTTCTATTCAGACGGCCGATGGTACCTCTTGCTCTATCACTCATCAGAGTTTTCTTTGTACTTCAAATTTTATGTTCCTAATATCTCTTTCGTACCTCAGATGTCTATGAATCTTCTTGCAGTTGGTCAGATCACTTACCATAATTGCTTTTTAGATTTGATGACTCATCTTGTTTTATTCAGGATCGTCGAAGTGGGAATGTGATTGGGACTAGCCATCACCGTATGGGTTCTTCTAACCCATATGTTCTTGACACATTACATCTTCCTCATACCAGTACTCGTGTTTCTTCTGCTGCTTTGTCATCCACCACCTCTTTTGCTAAGTGGCATCATCATTTGGGTCACTTATGTGGGCCACGTCTATCTACTTTAATAAATAATGGGTGTTTAGGTCATACACCTATAGAATCTAGTTTTCATTGTAACGGTTGTAAGCTTGAAAAGCAAATTCAACTTCCTTAATCTTGTAGTTTTTCTCATTTTGTTAGACCTTTTGATCTTGTTCATTCAGATGTATGGGATCCTGCACCTTTTGCTACCAATGGTGGTCATAAATACTATATTATTTTTATTGATGATCATTCTCGATATACATGGATTTATTTTATGAAAAGTCGTTCATATTTGTGTTCCATTTATCAATCTTTCACTCGCATGGTTCACACTTAATTTTGTACTCCTATTAGAGTTTTTCATTCCGAATCCGGTGGTGAGTATTTATCTTATACCTTTCGTCAGTTTTTTTACTTCTAAGGGTACTCTTTCTCAGCTATCATGTACCAATGCTCATGCACAAAATGGCATTGTTGAACGAAAACATTGTCATATCATAGACATTGCTCGTACACTTTTAATTCTTCTTTTGTTCCCTCTCACTTTTGCGGAGAAGCTATTTCCTCTTCTGTTTATCATATCAACCGCCAACCTTCATCCAAACTTTCTGGTAAATTTCTTGGAGAAGTTCTTTTAGGTATTCCTCCCAAACATAATCACCTTCGTGTTTTTGGATGTACATGTTATGTTTTACTTGCACCCCGTGAGCGAACTAAATGACTACTCAGTCAGTGGAGTGTGTTTTTCCAGGTTATAGTCTAGAACATAAAGGTTATGTTGTTATGATCCTTCTTCTCGTCGTATGCACATATCTCGTGATGTGACATTTATAAGGAAATCCCTTCTTTTATAATTGTTCTACTCAGCCCTCTTATTCTCCCATCGAGTCTACATCTTTTCTCTATTTTCCTCCTATTTCATCCACTGATGAAGGCTTGACATCATCTCCAGTTCTTCCTACTTCTGCCATCACACCTACGCTTCCACAAAACCTCCTATAACCCATGTCTACCCTTGTAGTTTCAGAGATCAAGATCGGTTAGTTGATGTCCCTATTCCTACCTCCTTGGCTAGTCCTGATGATCTCATTTCTATTGAATCTAACAATCTTGATGAGTCACATGCTATTGTTAATGAGTTGCAGGCAGGAAAACGATATCATCTTCGAGATCGCTCTATTATTACTCCTACTGACAGATTGGGTTTTCCTCGTGTAAGTTCTATTATTGCAGAGCCATCCACATATACAGAAGTTGTGTTGGTCCCTAACTATCAGAGTCGTCGTGGTGTAAACTTACAATACCCACGAAATGCAGCGGAATAAATATACGTTCACTTGCACTTATGTTATTATCAAAGATAGTTTATCTCAACCTTGACTTAAGATTCACTTGCAGATATACACTAGCAACTTGGTTGCTAGGTTTCAAAACAGTCTCAATCAACAAGCAATAAAACAGTAAAAACACAGTCAAGACACAATATTTATAGTGGTTCGATCAATAGATCTACGTCCACTCCTTAGCTGAAACGCTAAGAATTCACTAAAAAAAGTATACGAAATATAAGGAATCGTCTTTCACGTGTAGTAGGCGGTGAACTTTCGAGCCGACCACTCCACGACTATCCTCCATTACTTCGTAATCCTTAGTCAGCGATAGCACCAGTCAAGTCAAGGGCGGCACCTTCGTAAAACTTGTCTTTCGCTGATAGTGATGGGAGATTTTAGAGTTCTCTCCTAAACTTATATGTTTTTGGCAAAATGCCCGTCGGAGTCAGATCTTGTTAGAAATGACTGTTGGATGCTTCCAAGATCGGAAGGTATCCCAATGATTGAACCTTAAAAAAGATTCAATGAACCACTTGAGAGTCAGATCTTGAATGTAGGAGACACTCGGTGGTTGAGAGCTTTAAAGATTCTTCTTGTCTCGTTAATGCTCTCGTGACTACTTTTTCACTTTGTTTGTCTAAGGAATCTCTTGAATGTGAGTTTGTGAGTAAAGAGTGATTGAAGCAGTAGTCGTCTCTCACTTTTGGACTTGTCTTTTATACCTGGAGATACAAACTTTGAATCTCCATATCCGTTAGACACAACAGTTCCTTTGTCCAAGAGTGGTTCGACTTTCTCTGATCTTTCTGGCGTTGTACAGTGCTTTTCGAACTACTTCATGAAGGCTTTTGTCCTTTGTATGTACTTTTGTCAAAACGGTAGTGTAGCAATCTTGTTGGCTGTCTCGCTTTGCTAAGCTTCTTCCGAATGGACTGCTAACCTTCCCTAGCAATCTGCTAGATGGATGTCGGACTGCTGACTTCTCAGTAGTTGCTCACATTATCTCTGATTCCTGATTGCTAACGCCTTTAGCAATCTGTGATGTGCTGGCGAATGCTGACTCCTCAGCATTCTGCTACCGCTTGACTTCTAGCAAATGCTAACCTTCTTTGGCGGTCTTCTTTATCTGCTATGGACACTTCTAGCAACCTAATCTATTACAACTCAATACTTAGCCTATACAGGACATTACAAGAGTTGCTAGACTATGCTAGAATTCAGCAATGATCGACCAAATGCTAAGGCTTTGATTCAACAAAACCTATTACAAATTTGATCCTAAAGGGAGAATTTCAAAATAATTCCTAACAAGTTGTTCGTTATCCAGAATGACAACTTGTTATGTCTGAGGAGTTGGCTGCTCTTAACCATACCGACACTTGGGATTTTACCCCGTTACCATCACATGCCATACCCATTACATGTAAGTGGATATTCAAAATTAAGACCAATTTTGATGGTTCTATTGAGAGATAGAAAGCTCGTCTTGTTGCTCGAGGTTTTCAGCAGACACAGGGATAGGATTATGATGAAACTTTTGCTTCAGTTGCTCACATGATTACTGTCCATACTCTGATTGACGTTGCTGTTGCACACTTGTGGAATATATCTCAGATAGATGTCAAGAATACTTTTCTTCATGATGAATTGCATGAGGAGGTCTCTATGCACCACCTCTAGGTGTTGAGGTTCCCTTGGATGTGTTTGTCATCTTCGTTGTGCCTTACATGGTCTCAAACAAGCCCCACAAGCTTGGTTTGAGCGCTTTGTTTCTATTATACGAATTGTTGGTTTCTTACCCAGTGACCATGATCCTGCACTGTTCATTAATATCTCTCCACGCGTGCGTACCTTGCTCCTTTTATATGTTGATGATTGTTGATTACAGGGAATGATACAAATCATATTTCTCATGTGAAGAAAACAACTTGGTCAAGAATTTCATATCTTATTTGGGCCCATTTAGTTATTTCTTAGGAATTGAGGTGAGACATTCTGACAAGGGCTTTGATTTGTGTCAATCCAAGTACATATTTAATCTTGTTGCTCGTTTTGGTATCACTGATAATAAGTTGGTTGCAACACCTATTGATCTTCACTTACAGCTTTGTCCTACTAATGGTATTCCTCTTGATCCTTCTTGATATCGGCATATTGTAGGCAATCTTGTTTATGTCATTGTTACCAGACCTGACATTGCTCATGTCGTTCATATTTTGAGTCAGTTTGTAGTGCTCCAACTTCAGTTCATTTTTGACATCTAATTCATGTGTTGAGATAATTAAGTGGTACATCATCTCAAGGACTGGTATATGCGTGAGATAGTCCGCTTCAGCTTTATGCTTACTCGAACTCCACTTGGGCAAGTGATTCGATAGATCGGTGTTCTGTCATTGGCTATTGCACTCTTCTTAGTTCTTCTCCTCTTGCATGAAAGTCCTAGAAGCAAGCAGTTGAATCTCGGTCTAGTACAGAGGTGGAACTTTGAGCACTTGCCACCACCACTTCAGAGATTGTATGGCTTTGATGGTTGTTAGCTGATTTTGGTATTTCATGTGATCCACTAAGAACTCTTTTTTGTGATAATATTGGTGCCATACAAATTGCCAATCCGGTGAAGCATGAGCTTACAAAACATGTTGGTGTTGATGTCTCTTTTACTCGATCCCACTGTCATCAGAAAATAATTGTTCTTCAATATGTGTCATCTTGAAGAACAAGTTGCAGACTTCTTCACCAAAGCTCAAACTCGAGAACAACATCAGCTTCAATTACTCAAACTCAATATTTTGGATCCACCTTGAGTTTGATGGGGGGTGTTAAGGCCCATGTATAATGGCCCATACTAAAGTCTTTATATACGCAGCAAGACCTACTTGTTGTGGTAGTTCTCTCACATTCACAAGTTATCTAACATAAATAACATATAAGTTCACAAAATTTCTCTCATCCTTGTCTTTTATGTTTCCTTCGTCCATTATGTTTACCTGCCGCTCTAAATCTGAGATAATTTTCAATTTATAAATAAACAATAGATTGATAATTCTATTATTGAACAGAGTAAAAAAAAATTCTATTACTGAAGAGCAATGAATTACCCTAATAACTTTAACTCACCCACAATAAATTTCAAACTAGTAAATATAATCAACTAACTAATGATATTGCAAATCATATTAATTAGTAGTTAATCAACAACTAAATACTTCCTAATTTCTATCATATATTGACAAACTACTGGTGCGCAGGGCCAGTGAGGCTCGATCCAAAGCTTTTGCACATGCAAGCTACGCGAAGACGTGCCGACACTGAGGTGGTCAGCATCTTCTATTTTTAAAGGGCCACGTGATCCTCGGGGTCTGTTGTGCCATCATATAGTGTAAAGGACGGGGGTGAGAACTTCGCCAGAACATCCGTATTGGTGATGTCGGGTGTGAATGGAGAATCAGTGTAACTGTCGCGGGGGATCATGGTGTCTGGGGGTATCTCATCCGGGTTCCTGGTCAATAACGTCTCGAACATGGACATATGCACATCGTGATGCTTTTCAAACTCGCTCCTCGGGTCGAAAGTGAACCGAGAAGTCGGTCTTGTTGCGGTCGCACCCAAGGCGTCGAGACCGGTGCCCATCTCATGAGCAGGGTCAATGTCGATGACATCGTCCAGCTCGCTCGTGAGGCTCCTGCATGGATCGGCCTACTTCTCGCCAGTAGAGGGTAGCTCTTCGACAACTGGGCGACTTTTGTAGGCGTTCACCTCCTGTCCTAGGTGATGGTTTTCCTTCTGCATCTCATGGTTTGTCGTGTGGAGCTCCATGATGCGGGTGTCCATTTCTTTCATCTGTCATCGACTGTCCTCCATCTCCTTGGCGAGCCGCGCGAGGGTCACGTTTAGCACCTCCAAGGTCATGACCGGCAAGCCGGCAGCTTGCTGGGTCCTCCAAATCAGTTCCTCCGTAGGAATGAGCTTGATCGTCTCGTCGGTTCCGGTAGGGGGAATGTCGGTTCTCTTATTGGTACCTGTCATCAAATTAGAAAAGCAATTCTAAGAGCCCCACGGTGGGCGCCAAATGTTGAGGTTCAATTTATGGATAAAGGGAGCTCTTGGAACTTATTAAATGACAACAAGCGACAATAGAGAAGGCAATATCTGAAATGCGTAAATAACATGAGATAATCGTAAATTAACAGAAAGAATGACAAAAAATAAAGTGTGTTCGAATTGAAGATCTTGCAAATATTCCAGCAGCATTACAACGTGTTTTTTAGCGTGTAAAAAAGATGCAAAAAATGAGTTCTCAACCCCTATTCATAGACAGAATAGGGGGGAGGGTTACTAACCTAACCCTAGGCGTGGATGAGCTCATGCTCATCGCGAATCTCGAAGCAGCTCCGATTTTTTCGCCTTACTCCTCGATATTGACCCCTTATGATGTTCGGTGTTGTTGTGCTAGTAGCTATTATAATTATACGCAAGTGCACGTATGTCTAAACAAGTAATACAGATCTAAGTCCAGATATTGTGCCCAAGGGAGTGAAAGTGAGTCGTGCACATTCTATTGTTTGTAAATTAATGGGGTTTTGTGGTTTCTCCAAACTAAAATAACAAGAAAGCATATAAAATGAAACCGAGCAGTGCTAGAACAATTAATAATATTTCTTCCCACAAAATAATCATAAACTAATAGACTATGGTTTTAAAATCAATGATAAAATGCACTCGGGTTATTAACTTTTGACTATCTACTCTCCTATATGCTGCAGCATTGTTCAGGCATCAATTCTGGTTCTTGCAACCACACTCTTTTCTGTCTAGACTATTGTCAGAGCGCTAGATCTATGTTTTCTTGCTAACCTTCATATGTCTATGATAAATTTTGCCTTCAAACAAGCTATTTCAGAACAGGGGTTCTTACAAGTCTTAGATTCCATGTATGTCTACACTATAAATCAAGATTGATCACGACTCCCTCATCCTAGATCTTCTCTCGGTCTCACTAGGCAAAATTTCTACCTGCCACTGTCGTGTTTAGATAAACAACCGAACCAGAATCGAAATCAAACACCAGATTTAATATAAGAACAGCTTCAACATATATTCAAGAAGATAAACTAGTCAATAACCCGAGCTTAAAAGGTTTAGCTCATGCTTACAAAAGATAAAAAGCAAACGATGTTCAAGTTCATATCTCCAAACATCATATACTTAGAAATATTAAAGAAAACTGCAAAATAGAGATAAACTATTCAGGTTTGTCGCAACATCCACGTTGATTTCTCACGAACTCCTCGTTCTCCCTGCTCAAACTCCTATGTTGATACTCCTCTCTAATTTTGTTCTATGTGTGTATCTCTCCTCTCTAATTGTGTTCTCTATCTGTCTCTCCTCTCTCTTTTCTGAAAATATCTCTCTTGTCTCCCTTCAGCTTCATCCCAGCCTTACACGTGGCTCCTCAATATGCCTCCCAGCTCTGACAGTTCTCCTGGGTGACACATGTCCTGCTTTTTGGGACAGGGTCTGAAAAGTGCTAAGCTTTTGTCTACTGTGGTCCCGAATATTCCTCATTAGAGTTTTGGCCATGCTGCTCCTATGCTGCGACATTGTACCAATCCTCCTTGCTCTTGTTATGCTCCAGCATAGTAAAACCTGTGATACTATTCAAACAATTCTTTTCGCAAAAACTCGTAATTAACACAAGACTAAATAAGAAACCTAAATTTAGTAAACTAACCAATTAACCTATATTTTGTTATTTATCCTATAAAATAAGACTATTCTAAGACATAATTAATTAAGTTCGACACAAAATAATAACTCTTTAGGAGAGTTATCACTCGGTGTCAAGGAACAAAGGTGGTCGGTGGCGATCTCCTGACTTAGGCGTTTCTGGACTCTTTGTCTCTCCTTGCAAGCCTGCGATTGTGGGCCGACGGTAACTTGGGCCGATGGACTTAGTGAGCCTGGGCCTCATGGGCCTTGCCCCAACACATACCAATGATCCAATGTTGATTTCTTAATGACTACATGTCATTTCTCTAGAGAAAAAAAAACTATGCAAAAGATACAATAATTTTATATTTAAAAAAATTTACATCAACACAAAAACGTTTGGAAAGCAAAGAAGGATTAATTGCAAATGTTAACACAATTTTTCCATAATTTTGTAATTACAATTATAATTTCATCCCAAAACATTCAAAAAAAAAAGATTTTGTAATTGTTTGTTAGTTATTTATTTATTCTAAATTTAATATTTCTTAAATGACAAGTTGTATTAAATGTTAATATGTTATTTATCTTAAAATAAAATAATAAATAAACAAACAAAAAGTAATGAAAAATTGTGTTAGCAATTAATCTTATTTTATAATAGATCATAATCCATCTATATATATCATTTTACGATTAAAGATCGAAACAAAACATTTCTTCGAAACTATATATTCAAATCAATGAACATCTCATGTATAAAGATCTTCGAACGAGAACTATTCAATGCGTCCACCGGCTAAAAACTCTAGCCTTCAAACCATGATTCATGGCTAGCAAAGCAGAAACACTTGGACTACCTCTCTGGCCCTCCAAAACCTCAACCCTAAAGTTGTGTAAAATGGTTGCAACAACTCCTTTCATCCTTGCAAATGCCACCTCCCGCCCCGGGCATGCCCATGGCCCCGACCCGAATGCGAGGAAGCTGTGGGACGCCATGTGCTTCCCACACATCCACCTCTCCGGCCTAAACTCCCCGCAGTCTTCCCCCCATATCTCCGATGTCCTCCCCATGGCGTATGAGCACAGGATCACCTTGGTCGACTTAGCAACCCTGTGCCCGCTTGGAAGCACGTCATCTCTGGTTGTATCTCGTATGATGACCAGAACGGTAGGGTAGAGCCTCAAGCTCTCGGATAGAGCACTATGGAGGTATACCAGCTTGCTTAGATCTTCATTGGTGGAGAAAAGGTGTGGCTGAGGTGGGAAATGGCTGCTGATTTCTTCGGTGATCGCGTTCTCGGCTTTAGGATTTCTTGATATGAGGTAGAAGAACCATGTCAATAGAGCTGCAGATGTATCCCTCCCTGCAAACAAAAGGGTCATGATGTTTGCAGCGAGGAACTTCTTGCTAGGGTTTGCGTCACCAGCCACGTAAAACTTGAGCACATTGAAATCTTCATCACTCTCTTGCTTCCGACAAACAAAACCATCCAAAGCTTTGTTGAGAACGATGCATGCTTCTTTCATTCTCTTCTCCTTTCCCACCCCGAGCCACCTCTGCAACCTCCAAACCCTCTCTGCAAGAAAAATATGGATGTATGACATATTTTAGTAAAGAATTTGTCATCATTTAACATCAGGAAAAAAAAAGGAAAGGGCACATTCGTGCGACTACTTCAGCATTCATTTTGTAAAAAGGGGTTGAACATTCACCATATTTTCTCTCTAATAAAATTATGCACGGTTCTCTATCTTCAGTATTCTCTCTTTATTTATTTTTTCGATTACATATTAAATCCCAACATCATCAGTATGTAAGAAATAAATTTGAGATTTTAGATTGATTATATCAACGTTGACATAAAATTCATTAATTGTTAAAAATAAGATTGTAAAGAAAAGGATATTAATTTAGTATATTAATAATTACTAAATTAATAGTTGAGATTAATTTTTTTTTCCATATTTCATAATACAATTAAACATGATTTATAAATCAATTAAGCACGAACAAAAATTATGCTTAATTTTTTAATATTTAATGTTTTAATCTTAACCGTTGATGATATCAATCCAATGGCTGAAATTCATTCCTATTTAACACACAAACTTTAATTTTTTAGCACTTGAGCACAACTCACTCTCATATATATATATATATAGGGGTGCATTCTAGGCTGAACTCATCTTCCTGAATGAACTATGAACTTTCATTGTTGTGTGTGTAATTGATCATTATTGTATGTATGATATCTCATTACAGTATCATATACACTACAATGATCAATTACACACACAATAATGAAGTATCATAATTAAGTACTATAATGAGCTATCATATAAACTACAATGATCAATTATACATACAACAATGAAAAGTTCATAGTTCATTCAAGACATTTAGTTTGGATTTGAACGCAACTCTATATATATATATATATTTATAGAGAGAGAGAGAGTGGTGATCATATGTTACCCACCTTCCAAATGTTATATGAGACCAAATCTCATCCTTTGATTTTTTTAGTATGTGGCCCAGATTAAATTGAAAATTATAAATTTTTAATTTATATTCCCTTAATAATCAGTTACTAAGGGTTATATAGTAAATGTATAATTAATAATCCAGACAGTTCCACCCTAAAATTTCATCTGTATACTCCATCTTTTTTCTCTCTCTCATCTCCCACTCCCTCTCTCTCATGAATATGTAGTAGACTCCATCTTTTTTCTTTTTCTCTCTCTCCTCTCCCACTCTCTCTCTCTCTCTCATAAATATGCAGTAAACTCCATCTTTTTTTCTTTTTTTTCTCTCTCTCCTCTCCCACTCCCTTCCTCTCACGAATATGCATATATTTCATCTTTTTTTTTCTCTCTCTCTCCGTCCCTCTCTCTTACGAATATACAGACATTTTCTTTCTGCATTCTTCCTTCTTCATTTTTTTCTGTGATTTTAAATATTAATTCAAAAAAATAGATGCCTCCAGTCAACCTGTCGCAAAGTATTGAAGAAGTTTTAGCAGATTTTAAGGGTAGAAGAGCTGGACTTATCAAAGCATTCACTACAAGTTTGTCGAATCAATTATCTAGAGCAGTGTGCAATTTTTTTAAATTTCTAGAGCATTTTTTTTTATCTTCACGGTTGTTACAGACATGGATAATGTAATATACAGGCGATACATAATGTACCACTCAAGCAACATATAATGTACCACTTAGACCATGTTTTATCTATATAATGCATTGCATTCTGTTTTTGTTGCAATTCATTTTTGTTGCCAATTTTTGCACCGTTGTTACTGACATGAATAATGTAATACACATGCATCACATAATGTATCACTCAGGCCCCGTTTCACTTCTTTCTATTTTTGTTGTGATCCATTTTTATTTTTGCACTGTTGTTACAGACATTAATAATGTAATACACATGCGACAAATAATGTATAACTCAGGCGACACATAATGTACCACTCTGACAACAATTTATCTATATAATGCACTATGTTCTATTTTTTTATCATGCAATTGCAGAGAAACATACATGGATAATGTAATACACAAGGGACACATAATGTACAACTCAAGCGACACATAATGTACCACTAAGACCCCATTTTATCTATATAATGCATTGTGTTATATATTTATTGCGATCCATTTTTGTTACCTATTTTTGCACTGTTTTTAAAGACATTAATAATATAATACACATCCGACACATAATGTACCACTTAGATACCTTTTTTATCTATAAAATACAACCGCAACAGTGAAATCAAGATTATTCCCAATTTTTTTATACAAAAAACATCAAAATAAGGTAAATATAATATATCATTACATTATTCTCTATATTATGGTACATCATTTAGTTTTAGTTGTTACATTATTTAGTTTTAATACGATTATCTTATTCGGAATATTTGTAACAGGGATTGCGTTTGAAAGATAATTAAATTATCTTTAATTTGATATATAATATGTGAAAAAATAATTTAAATTGAGTGAGTTATGATTATTTAAAATTTTATAAGAATTCTAGAGGAGAGAGAAAATGGGGATGTGCTACATGATTCACGCTAATTACAAAACTCTTGATATAAAAATTACTATTATACCCAGGTAATGTAGTATACTTCATTAGATAATGCACCAAAATATGTTATTTTCAAATTAAATCAAAATCGTCCAAATTTAAATCTAATGGCTGGATTTTGGCCTCATATAACATTGGGGAGATGGGTAACCATATAATGCATCCCTATATATATATATATATATATATATATATAGCGAGCGGATCCAGTGAGAAAATTGTTTAATTGTGTTTACGATGTTGCTTGATTGTGTTCAGGTTGTTGTTTGATTACTGTGAATATTGACTACAAGATTGGTAGTTATTTGATTGCATTGGTTCAGCTCAGTGGATACAAGAGTGGCTCGACTTCTTGCTGATATTTTCAGAAATAATAAAGTCGCATTTCTCACTTATAGAAGCGTGAGAATTTTGTTCAAAGGCTGGTATGCTATTGCCAAGTGGTGAGCATCAGTTGGAATTTTTAGGAGAAGAGTTAGTTGTACATTGATTGTTATGTGAGCTATATATGAGTTGATCGAAGAGAGAGAATAAAACACCATCTTCCTTCTTGTATTCAGAGAGAGAAGATTTTTTATGTGAGATCAGAGCGAGAAAGATTGAGAAAGAGTTGAGAGAGATTGTTGTAATCCTGAACTACCCACTCCTAATAAACTTACTTCGTCACCTCCCGTGGATGTAGGTTGTTAAACCAAACCACGTAAATCTTGTGTTGCATGTGTGAGTATTGTGGTGTACAAGTATGTATGTGTATTTTATGTGAATTCGAATTGAAGATGATGGTGAAATCGTAACAAAGTGGCGTTGTCTGTGGGAAACGGGGCATTGAAGATGTGTGCGCTCGAACTGTGCCTAGAAATCGACTGAACATTCATGTTAAGATTCCTTCTCTTCAAGTTTATTTTGGGATAATTGTTCTTCTGTGAATATTGTGATCTGCGAAGCGATTTGTGACTGAATTCAAGCGGTTGATTAGTGTTGTTGATATTGAGTGACTACTGTGGGGAAATTTATGTGATATTCTTTGTCAAGATCTCTAGTATTGTGAAAAGGAATGTCTGCACCAATGGAAGTTGAAGATGTTGTCTCTGCTGACTCAACAAGGATTAGATGATGCCATCTTAGAAGATGGAACAAGGTTTAAAAGCGAAGATGAAGATCAGAAAAAGAAATTACTCAATAAAGCAAAGAGCATGATCTTCTTGTCTCTTGATGATAAAGTTCTTAGGGAAGTCTCCAAAGAAAAGACTGCTTGGAAGAAGTTAGAGAGTCTGTACTTGACTAAATCTTTGGCAAACCGGTCGTATCCAAAGCGGCGTTTCTACTCCTACAAGTTTCTTGATGGGAAAAGTGTATTGGATCAGTTGGACGAGTTTAATAAATCCCTAGATGATCTGGAAAACATAGGAGTTCACTTGAAGATGAAGACAAGCAATACATTTGTTAAATGACCTGCCCAAGTCTTATGCACACTTGAGAGATGCAATGATCTACGGGAGGGTGAACTCCTATCACTTATGATGAGTTTCAATCGGCTGTGAAGCAGAAGGAGGTTGAAAGAATGGCTGAGAATCAACCATCAAGTTCAGCATGAACTAGCTTGTTTGTGAAGAATGGAGATTCAACTGGGAGTTACAAGAAGGCCCCGTATAATAATCGAGGTCAAGGTTTTGGCGCATCAGGTGGAAGTTTCAGGAGGGAGTTTAATAACAAGAAGGAATTCAGGAGCAACAACTTCCAAGGAAGTAACAGGTTACAAGAGTGCCCTGCCCCAGAGAGAGACCAGGACTTGCAAGAAACCTGGCCATTTGATGAAAGACTGCTATACCTTGAAGGGAAAGCAACATGTTCAGAACCAAAGTCAAAGTAATGCAGTGGAAGCGGTTAATAAGAATCAAGAAGAGATTCTAAATATAACTGAAAGTGATACCTGGATCTTGGGCTCGGGCTGCTCATTCCACGTGTCCACATGAGGAATGGTTTCAAGACTTGAGAGAGGTGGAGACAGGTACTGTGATGCTGGGGAACAACACTTGCACTGTTAAAGGCATTGGGACTGTTTGCATACAAAATCATGATGGAAATTGCAACCTTCTAACTGAAGTGAGGTGGATTCCAGAGATCAAAAGAAACTTAATATCCCTTGGTGTACTGGAAAGTAAAGGCTGCAAATTTGAAGGCCATGAAGGGTTCATTCAAGTAACTAAAGGGGGTAAGGTGATATTCAGAGGAAAGAGAACAAATAGAATTTACTATTTACATGCTAGAACAGTTGTTGGCCAAGCTGATGCAGTTAAGGGAGCTGACTTGAGTCTGTGGCACAGGAGAATGGGACATCTAAGTAAGCCTGGAATGAATGAGTTGCTCAAACAAGGGGTGATTAAGGTGGAAGAAGGAGTTGATCTCCCTACCTGTGAAGAGTGTATTTTGGGGAAGAGTAAGAAGCTTCCATTCCCCGTAAACAGACATAGAACTAGAATATGTGCATCTAGACCTCTGGGGCCCTTCAAAGAATGAAACATTAGGAGGAGGAAAATATTTCCTCTCTATTATGGATGATTATTCAAGAAAGGTGTGGACCTAAGGAAAGTATGAAACAGCAAGCAAGTTCAAGGAATGGTGTGACTTGGTTGAGAATGAAAAGGATATGAAGATCAAGTGCATTCGCACTGACAATGGACTAGAATTCATCTCTGAAGAGTTTGACAAAATCTACAGACAAAGAGGTATAAGAAGGCACAAGGTCGTGCCCTATAACCCCCAACAAAATGGGGTTATTGAGAGAATGAATAGGACCTTACTGGAGAGAGTAAGGTGCCTATTATTGCAGTCAGGCCTATCTAAAGGTTTCTGGGGAGAAGCTCTAGCAACAACAACTCATCTCATTAATAAAAGTCCATCTGTTGCAATGGAGTGTCAGTCTCCCGATGAAATGTGGTATGGAAGCAAGCCAAGCTATGGGTATCTGAAGCCATTTGGTTGTTTAGCATTTGTACATGCTAAGCAGGAGGCTAGAGCCGTGAGATGTGTCATGCTAGGATACTGATAGAGGTTGAAAGAATAATCACGCACATACGCGTGCCCAAGCGTACATACACGCTTCAAAACAATAATTTTATTCTCTACTGAAAATAATAAACAACTTGAACTTAAAACCAAATCTAAATCAAACCTAATTCATATCTAAACTAATTCAATTATAATTAGGATATCAATCCAGTTATAGTTTGGATAACTTCAAATCTCTACAGAATCTAGAAAATCTAAATCTATAACTCAAATAATTAAAATAGAAAATAAATAGTTAAATTGAAAATCAAACTTAATTAAAATCAATTCGATGCCACAGCCCACGGACAGTAGGCTCACGCCCGTTCTCGCCGAACACATGATTCTGCTTCCTATCAGATACCCAAGTGGGGTTAAAGGATACAAGCTCTGGTGTATAGAGCCTGGAAACAACAAAGTCATAATGAGCAGAGATGTGACTTTTATGGAGGAAAGAATGCCTTGCCTAGAAAATAAAGAAGATAAGGGAGTTGCAGCAGACAAAATGGTGCCTGAAGAAGAAACAGAAAAAGTGCATCTGGATATAGAAAATGAAGATCCTGATACTACTAATGAAAAGGAACATCAGCAAGCAAGCAAGCAGTCAGGAAGCAGATGTTTCAGATTAAGGGACATAATGAGGAGGGAGATTCACCCTCCCAAGCGTTTTAGCGAAGCAGATGTAATCTTCTTAAGCCTAAATGTGGCTGAAAAGGTTGATTACCAGGAGCCAAGAAGTTTTGAAGAAGCTGTGAACTGTAAAGATAAGGAAATGTGAAATCAAGCCATGGGGGAAGAATTTTCTTCACTCATGAAAAATAAAACATGGTCCCTGGTGGAGAAGCCAGAAAACACAAGGACTATTGGCTGCAAGTGGATTTATACAAGGTAAAGATGGAGAGTGCAGAGAAAAGGGTTCCCAGATATAAAGCCCGGCTTGTAGCCAAGGGCTACACACAAAGGGAGGGCATAGACTTCAATGAGGCTTCTATTGGCTATAGTAGTTCAATACAACTTGGAACTACATCAACTTGATGTCAAGACTGCATTCTTGCATGGTGAATTGGAAGAAATTATCTATATGGATCAACCACCCGGTTTTCTCATCAGCACAGTCAAGATCTGAATTCCTGCTATATAAATTTGTCTTAAATTTTGGAAAAATGATTATTCATCATTGGAGACACATACTAGAGAATATTTTAGTGTTCACAACATTGAATGGTAAAAACAAAATGTATTATAATGAATGATGTTTAAGGCTATAATTTGACCGTGCAGATGCATGCAGAAGCTGCTGTATATGATGCAGTATGTAATGATTGATGAATGAATACAGCACTGTGAAGCATTAGAGGCTCTTGCCTCTTGATCCAGTAGCAAGCATTGTTTCATCATCGAAGCTTTATATTTCAGGTGAAAATTGGCTATGATCAAATAAAGAAAACGAACGAGTAGGGAAAGGAAACAAAGAATATAGAAGAGAGATCAAACTAGTGAAGCAAGAGTTGAATACCTGATTAGTCAGCAAAAGGCAAGGCCTCGATTCCAGCTACACAGTTTATCACAAAATAAGGTCTTAAAGTGACAACCTTTACTTGGAAAGCCAGTATACTGTCTACTTTAAAGTGATGCGGATAAAGATTCAACAGCTGTTACCAAATAGGATGGCACAAATAGAAAATCTTAAATTTCGATATTAGAAATAGGCATACCATACGCGTTGATGGGATGTAGCAGCCCAACAACTTAAAGTCCTTGATATTAGAAAATCTTAACATAGGTACGACTCAAGACAGAAGTTACAAGATGAAGCTCAGAACCTGTTTGATGAATTTTTCTTTCAGTTGGAGCACCCTTCTTGAAGGGATATGCTAAGCAATATCACAGGCTTCGGCAGCAATCTTGCATCATTTTGCTTTCGACCCCAGCCATATTCATCAAACTTTCAAGCTCAGCTGGTGTTAATGATTTGCCTTGATGTCTGCTACAACACATTTATTAATTCTCTTGACTGCTAGGAGAATGCAGAGGTCTCCACTGATTTCTTCGGCAGATGGGATGGTGTCCTTTTTGTTTCATAGCTACTGTCACTTCTATCTCTAAATTCTTTCTCTTCTTCTACAGTCAACAAACAAGAATGGAGATTTAGTGAGTGATGATTATGAGGAAGGAGCACGAATATCTTACTCAAACCCAACATAGGAACTGTGAAGCATTCGAGGATGTCTCTGACTGAGGCCTCTTGATCCAATAGAAACTAGCAAAGCATTGGTTCATCATGGGCCATCTATTTTAGTGAAGGTAACACACAATCAGCAAATTATTAAGGTTATGGCATGTAGTAACTAACTAATAAACATTGCCTTAAAAGGCTAGCAATGATATATAGAAACTTACTTCTGGATACATATGAACATTATCTTTCTCCTTCCTTGTTACCGAAACATATATCAAGCATCTTAAGCAATGTGTAGGAAACACGTAATTCTGTGGTAATAATAAACGCAATACATTTCGAAATGTTGCCTTGTTTAATGACCATTTACGGTGTATACCCCAGTCCAATTATGTAGTGATTCATACCTACGGATATCATGTACAGGAGAAGAGATCAAATAAAGAGAGTGTGCGCATTTTAAATAAATACAACATATTATTCATCCCCACTATGTCAATCATCATCAGCACACAGGCAAGATCTCCATTTCTGCAAGATAGATTTGTCACAAAATACGAAAAAAATTTACTCATCATAAGTCAAACCAATATCATATTATCATTGGAGAAAAGAGCACAAATGTATTATCAAAGAATTAGACTTTCGATTAGAAAAGAGCATGCATAATATAAATTGCCAGAATGAAAAAGACATAATTTGTGTGTCTAGGTACCTGCAATAGTAGTGATATATATATATATAATCTTTGCACTAACATCAACTTTTGTAATTTCTCCAGTATTTGAGTTCCACATAAGCAAAATTTAAAAGTTAATCTATTATATAACAATACTCTATCAATAAAATAACCATCACAACTGATTTCAACTAATGTTTAACAAAACAACACTCGATCCTTAATATTAAATTCAAAATAACCAAACATCTCAACAATTAGATGAAAATTAACAAACCTTACTCAGAAGCGTCTTGTCTTGTTTAAATTGATGCGGGCGAAAATTCAACAATTGCTATGGGTCTAAAATATGCTTGTTCACATACATAGAACATGAAAATCATGTATGAGATTGACACCAATAGAGAATCTTAAATTCTCGATATTAGAAAGGGGCATACCATTTCAAATTGAGCAATAGTGGGACGTAGCCAATGGTTGCACAATTTTATCCCTGACTTTTAAGCTTTCGTGAGCAAAACAAAGATCAAAACTTTCTGTATGGATGTTAGCAGATACATTGCCCACATTGTAATTTGATCATGCAGATGCATGCATAAGCTGCAGTATATATATGATTCATTATGTAAAGAATGATGAGTACGACTGTGCAAGGAAGGAGAATGAATATCTTACAGAACACTCCTAGGACTGTGAAGCCATAAGAGGATGTTTCATGCTCTTGTCTCTTGTCAAAGCTCGGTAGACAATCCGGATCGGCCTAGTTATCTTTACTTTAGTTCCAAGCTACATATCAAGCACCAAAACATTGTATTTGCAAATTATATGATATAAACATGATGATCAACATTTGGGTCTTTTGGCATGAGCATGTATTTTCCCATGGACCAGCCTAGTTATCTTTACTTTAGCACCAGGTTTCAAGTCACCTGAAATGAAGCAAATTTCAAGTTATGTTCAAGATCTAACATATGAATTCACTGTGATTTGGAAAACTAAATCCTAAGATACTTAAAGTCGTAGTTATAGAAAATGTTGGTGCAAATTTCTGATCGCATTTGCAATCTATCTACCTTCTATCATCTCAAATCCTTTATCTACTACAATTTAACAAACAACGAAGTCCTACCTTAGAAACTAGGACATGACAATTGCCCACAATGTAATTGGACCTCGCAGATTGCATTATAATGAATGATAATTGTAAGACCTGTGAAGCATTAGAGGATGTTTCTAACTGTGGCCTCTTGATCCAGTAGCAAGCATTGTTTCATCATCCGTCCATCTATTCAGTGAAGGTCAGGTAATACGCAATCATTGAGGCAATATTATGCGGTATGCAGTAACTAACAAAAATGGCCAAAAAAGACTAGCAATGATGGTGTGTTTTTCTTTAATGTATATTGCTTCTTATGTACTGTGGGAAATGGTTGTCCTTCAAGAATAAACACAATACAATATGTAATTCTGAAATATTACCTAGTTAATTGACCATTTCAGGTGAAACTTCGAGATGTCATGGCAACTCCAGTTTATATGAAACTTCGAACCTTGGTACTGGTCTCTCGTGTGTTTCCCCACTTTCCGATATATTCTTCATCAAGAAACTCATCCGCAATCTTCGTCTATTCTAAGGCGCCTCGGCCTCGCATACCACTTCAACCCCTAAGCCATCATGAACATAAATCCCATTAGTACTAAAAGTGAACATTGGATTAGCGGTACAGGATATGACCTGAAGGATTTGTGCATCTATCTAAAGGAGTAAAACCATCAAACCTGGACAAACAACCCATCTATCAAGACTATAAATCTAGAATGCCGGAGCAGGACATCTTTAGCAAGCAGGTTGGTGAACTTATGATTATTCTGAAATATTTAGAACTAAATTCAATTCATCATCTATATCATAACTCATTCCAGCTACTTGCAAGAACTACAATTCGATCTCTAGTTACACAATCAACCAACATACAATCCAAAGTATATGATCCAGCAAACCATGATAAATATGTTTCCAGTCTTGTACTCTGTGGAGCGCTCAAATGGTAATTCATTACAGATTTCCAAAATTGGGAAAAAGATAATGGCCAATGTCGACCACTACAGTTATGTAATGTTTTAGATCCCAGTTCTTCATTTCCACAGAGTTGTATCCCCTACATGTTTTTGAACTTAGCTTGAAAATCATGAAATATTATGTGTCACAATATGACTGGGAGATAAAATGTAATCCCAAGAAGATCAGCATCCAACAACAGCACATCAAATAAAGAGAGCATGTGCATTTAAGTAAACACAACATATTACTCGAAATATTAATAATGCACTAAACCACAAACCTAGGCTTAATAAAATCTTTTCATATTACTAAAAGAATTAAACAAAATACTTCAAAAGTTGTTAAGTCACATTAGGAAAAGAGAAGAAGCTGGAAAGCAAGGTTATGCAGTAGTCCCCCACAATCATGACAACAAGAGTTTTAATTATTTGACAAGCGAATGCATAAAAGAGTAGGGAACATGGAAGAAGCCGAGCAGGTGCAGCCTCATATGTGAATAGCATACACAAATTTCAAATAAATACCCACTAACCTGTTGGGGTTATCAAACCCCTATCCCACATCGGTGATGGAAGGAAAA
>JAPKLW010003621.1:0-18715 GCA_026898455.1 Plectranthus barbatus
TTTGAATAGATGTTAATGGAAGGATTGTTTATACAGGCAATCCGAGAACCACATGAACAAATGACCGTATTTAAAAAATATTGAAATTAAAACTTGAGGATCATGTATCCGTTTTACTATGGAATAGAACGGTACAAGTAATTGGACAAACAACTACTGAACTAAAATCGAAGTAAAATGATGTACGCCTAAATATTTTTAACTTAGTCTAATTATTTTATGTTTAACTTATATATATATATAAATATATATATATATATATATATATATATATATATATATTCCTAATTTAATTACTAATGTGTTTGTAGCTTGTTCAAAATTCTTAATTGCCAACGGATATTGAAGACCTAAAAAATAGAGAAATTTTGTTTAATCTTCAACAAAAAATTGAATCATCTACTAATTCTTTCAATGTGGTTGGTTTTCTTTTGGACACTGATATGATAGTTGGCTTGAAGAAACTGTCAAAAATGTATTATTATTATTATTATTATGATGATGATGATGATGATGAAATTTTGTATGATTTTTTTGTGTGTGATTTAAGTTGATGAACCTAATTTATTGTTAATATTAAAGAATTCTGAATTTTGTGATACGGATGAAGGGACTGCATTCAATCCAATTTCTTTGGATGAAGATGATGACGACAAAGGGACTGCAGATGGATAATGTTATGTGTACGATACAATCATGGAAAAGATTGAATCTAATGGTGTCGCAGTATTCTTTGTATATGGTTATGGTGGTACGGGAAAAAAAAATTATTTGGAGGACTTTATCTGCTGCAATAAGATATCAAGGTCGCATAGTTCTAAATATTGCTTCAAGTGGAATAGCATCTTTATTGTTGCCTGGTGGAAGAACTGGTCACTCGAGATTTTCCATTCCACTGATTCCTAATGAACATTCAACTTGCAACATAAAACAAGGAACTCCATTAGGTGAATTGATTGTCAATTGCTAGCTTATTATTTGGGATGAGGCTCTTATGATGCACAAGTATTGTTTTGAAGCTCTTGATCGAACCATAAAGGATCTAACGTGGTTTAAGAATAGCTTATCATGCAAGCAACCATTTGGAGGAAAAACAATGGTTTTTGGAGGTGATTTAGACAAATATTTCATGTTATACCAAAGGGAAAGAGGTAAGTCATTGCTAATGTCACTATCAATTCATTATATCTATGGAATGATGTAAGAGTTTTAAGGTTGACGAAAAATACGCGGCTCCGAAATATAAGCTCTGAAGTTGAAACCTCTAAATTAAAAGCATTCTCAGAGTGGGTTGCGTCAACTGGAGATGATGATCTGAGTGACGACAATGATGGAAAAGGAAATGTTATAATACCAGATGATATTCACCTAAACTTTTCTGGAGATCCTATAGAGGTAATTATCAAAAGCACGTATCCTATTACATTATCTTGCAATAATGATTTGTCATATTTGCAAGAGAGAGCTATTCTAGCTCCAACAATGGATATTGTTGATTCAGTGAATCTACACATGATGTATTGAAACACCTCTGACAGTAGGGTAAATTTAGTGCAGACAGTATGTGTAAATCAGATGGATTAATGAATGTGTTGACTGATTTGCCTACACCTGAATATTTGAATGGCTTTAAATATAGGGGATTGCCAAATTATGAGATGATACTCGAGGTGGGAACTCCTATCATGTTGTTGAGAAATATAAATCATTATGTTGGATTGTGCAACAAAACCCGTCTAATCATCTCTAGGCTTGGCAATCATGTTATTGAAGCTAAGATACTGACCGAAAATAGTTATGGTGAAATTATTTTTAATCCTAGAATGACTTTGACACCTTCTGGTATACGTCTACCATTCAAGTTTCAGAAAGACAGTTCCTTTTATTGTTTCATATGCTATGAATATTAACAAGAGTCAAGGACAATCCTTATCACATGTTGGCATTTTATTGAAGAAAGTTGTATTTACTCATGATCAATTATATATTGTTGTTTCCAGAGTTACGACTAGAAGTAGACTCAAGATATTAGCAACTGATGATGATAATTTAATTGCTAAAGTTGTATATAAGGAAGTGTTTCAGAATATATAAAAAGTATTTATTTATGTTGTTTTGTTATTTTATTTCATTTATTGAAAATTAGAGTAAATAATTTCAATATAAAATGGTGTACGTTACTAATATTAATTTTATGCAAAATTGGTCATAGACAAAGTGCTTTAATCACGTCGCTCCGAGGTCAGGAACATCTTAATTTGTTGAAATATAAATTATTAAATATTTACTAAATATTTTCTTTAATTAATAATTTATATATTAATATAAATAGATAAATAATTAAAAAAATTAAACAGTTCCGCACATCGTGCGGGTGCCATACTAGTTACTTTTCCTAACACATACCATAATATATGAAATATTATAACAATTTTCAATTTTGTGAGCATAAGGGTGTCACAAAAAATAAAAAATCCTGTTTCTTGCAAACCACAATGTGGTGGAGAATTTTGAGCGAATACATAGGTGTAACATGCCTATCATCAGAAAAAATTTCCAGACATAAAATAATATCACAATTCACAGAAACACCAGCAGGCCCCGGCGCTGAAATATGCTCAAGTTTCTAATTAAATATCGACTCAATAGTGTACAACAATAAAAGATTAACGAGCACATGGGTAAGCACGTCGGAATCATATTTATACATACAAGTCCAACATATCCATCTCCTTCACGACAGTCTGTCTCGACCTATAATATAATATTTACATGTTGATGCCTTTTTTTTACAGGTTATAGTCCATCAAATATCTTATCCCAACACCTTGTTAGAGATTGACCATGGCTGCAGCTTACAAGGCATTGATTTCTCTGATGCATACCATAGATACCATCCAACATCATCCCGTCACTCCAATCTCTCTCAGCAAACAACAAGTTGAATCTCTCATTGAAAAGGCTACCTTCTTGCAAGAATTTCTTGAAGCTTATGATTCCCATTCTGGAGAAGAAGCTGATCCCCTGGAGATGCGCATTGCAGATGCAGCTTACGCGGCTGAAAATGTTATCGAGTCCCATTTTGTGGATCGAGTACGTCTTGATTCTGGCTCCGAAAAGCTCAATTCGGTAGACTTGCAGAAGGAGATAGAAGGCATGGATTTGATCAAGAAAGAAGTAGAGCTCCTTGCATCTTCTGGTTCATTAAGATCCGTTCCGGTCGGGGCGCCGGGTGCTATTCTTACAAGGTCTTCTTCTTCCATGGTGGGCTTTGATGATCGATTGCTCAGAATCTTGGATATGCTCACTGCAGGAAGATTTGATCGCCAAGTCATCCCTATCACAGGCATGGGTGGAATAGGTAAGACGACTCTTGCTAGAAATGTTTATGCACATCCACTTGTTAAGGATCATTTTGATATTGTTGCTTGGACTACAATTTCTCAACAATATAACACAAAAGACATTCTTCTAGAAATTCTTTCACAAGCCAACAAAGAAGTCAATGCACAATTAAGTAGAATGGGGGAAGAAGAGCTAGGAGTAGTACTCCATAAATATTTGACAAATAGAAGGTTTTTAATTGTATTGGATGATTTGTGGAGTCTTGAGGCATGGGAAGAGATACAACGTTTCTTTCCTAACAATTACAATTGTAGTCGGATAGTGGTAACAAGTAGGATATCAATATTGCGATCTCAATTGGGAAATAATCATGCCCTTGAAATGAGATTTCTAGATAGGGTTAGTGGATGGAATTTGTTATCCAAAATTGTTTTTGGGGGAAATAGTTGCCCTTATGAACTTGTGGGGATAGGCAAAAAGATTGTGGACAGTTGCAAAGGACTTCCTTTATCAATTGTTGTGGTGGGAGGCCTTTTAGAAAAACTCCAACATACAGAAGAAGTTTGGGAGTCTATAAGGAAGAACTTGAACTCAATTGTGAATTTGGAGAATGATGAACTCTGCTTGAAAATACTGAAAATGAGCTATAACCATTTGCCACTTCATCTAAAACCATGTTTTCTACACATGGGAGAGTTTAAGGAAGGCAGCATAATTCGAGTCTCAAAAGTCATCAAGTTATGTGTTTATGAAGGGTGTGTGAAACCATCAAGCAACAAGAGCATGGAAACAATTGCAAGAGAATACTTGAAGGATTTAGTTGATAGAAATCTCATCATAGCTCATGAGCTGGGGTCAACTGGAAACATTAAGTATTGCAAAATTCATGATTTGTTGAGAGATCTGTGCATGAGGGAAGCTCAAAAGGAGGTGTTGTATAAATGCAGGCAACGCCGTGATGCCTTGGCAGGTAAAACTGTTTGCCTGTTGCCCAATTCGAGATTGTTGAGGCTAATGAAAGCATTTGATCAACTTCCAATTCAAAGGCTCGAGTATGATCTACGAAGTGTGTTTGAGTTACTCAACTCAAGGCATCTTCATGTCGAAGCTCGGTGGTTTAAGAAACCTCCAAATTCGATAAATCTCCTTTGGAGAGTACAGACATTAACTATTGCCCATCCTAGAAAGATCAATGCGCCAGTTGAGATTTGGATGATGCCTCAACTTAGGCATGTCCATTTCCACAAACGAGGAATGAATCTCCCAGATCCTCCAACCGACAACTTCAACTTCGTCGTGTTGGAGAATCTGCAAACACTCACCGGAGTGAGGAATTTCAAGTGTGGTGAAGAGGCGGTCAAGAGAATTCCCAACATCAGGAAACTGGGAATCAAATACTACAAAGATATGAGATTCTTGACAAATGGCAGTGATTATTATTGTCTCCACAATCTTGAATGTCTGAACAAGCTGGAATCTCTTACCTGCGAGGGTCATAGAATTGGTAGTTGTCTGAAAAAGCTCAGCTTCCCTCATTCCCTGAAGAAGCTGACTCTTAGTACGAGCCTCTCACCGAAGCTGCAAGAGATATTGCTGGAAAAGATAGGTTCACTACCCTTACTTGAGAAGTTCAAATTCATCTACTCAAACTACAGAACAAAACGCAAGTGGGAAACTGTCGAAGATCGATTCCAAGGCCTTAAGTTCTTGTCACTGGAAGGGTTTGATAATCTTAAATACTGGATAGTAAAGAGCTCCCACTTTCCATGCCTGCAGCACCTCCATCTCATGGGATTGACAGACTTGGTGGAGATCTCTTCCGAAATAGGGGAAATACCCACGCTCCAATCAATTGTGCTGGAGAACTGTAGCTCGGCGGCAGTGAAGTGTGTGAAAAAGATAGTAGAGGAACAAGAAGAGCTGCAAGGGGAAGAACAACTACCCTTTCATGTTCGAGTTTGGCTGAGAAAGCCTAACCGAGAACTGCAGAGCTTGTCGAATCCAAACTTCAAAGTTACTGCAGAGCTGTCAGCCGGAGACCTATGTTTAATTCTTGCTAGTGAGTGTGACGGCGGATATTTATATTGCAGAATTATGTTGTTCACCATGTGTAAACTAATTTGTAGGGATGTTAATCGGGTTTCGAGCTAACCCTATCGGGCTGCGGGCTATTCGGTCCGGGTTGAATCGGACTGAATTTTTATCGGGCTAAAAATTTTTGAACCTAACCCTAACCCACCGGTTTTCGGGCTGACCCATCGGGTTGGCAATATTTACGAGTTTATTTTTGTAAAGATTTTCTTAAAATATTTTAACAACCCCTAAAACAAAATAAAAAAAGAAAATGATGAACCAACATAAATAAAAGACATCAAATATCAATATCTTTGCAAAAAAATAGTGATAAGTGGATAATCATAATTTGAAAAGAAAAAAAAACATCAATCCTTATATACCAACTAATTTAAGTAATAGAAGTACGTTTCTCAACGTATAAAATGATAAAATAATGATTAAAAAATTAAATATAGCTTTCACTTGCGTGAACATAACAACGAGTGGCTAAAGGTTCTTGAAAGGAAGAAATGAGTAGGTTTTCTAATTAGGAGAGTGACGAGTGGAAGACAGTGAAAGAGGAAGAAATGAGAGATTTTTCGATTTGAGGATAAAAGACTACGTCATTGGGAGAAATTGATGAGATTTTGTGTGACGGAAAATTAGGTCTAGGAAATTAGGTATATAATTAATGGGTATAGTAGGATATAAATAATATTAGAAATAATAAATAATAAATTATTAAATATATTATTAAATATTGCCGGACCTACGGGCCGACCCGCAACCCACCGGGCTCAGCCCGTTCGGGCCGCCAACCCGTCGGGTTCAACCCGTTCGGTTAAAAATAATTTCGGGTTAAATTTTTTTTACCCTAACCCGCATTTTAGCCCACCGGTTTCGGGCCGACCCATCGGTTTCGGGCTTTATTGACATCCCTACTAATTTGCTTATCCTTGAAAAATATTCGTGCTTAATTACTTTATAAATCATAATTTCAATTCGTGTTTAATCACTTTATAAATCATGATCGATGTAGCATGTTTTGATTTATAAAACAATGAAGTATAAAATCTTGAATAAAGTTTTAATCTCGATTATTTATTTTTTTTTGTGAAGATTCATTCCTATTTAAAGGTGAGAAAAAATCTTCTGTAAAAAAAAAAGAATGAATGATATTCATTAGATCTAAATAAATCAATAGTTTATATACAAATCAAGCAACAACTAAAACGCAATCAAACAATATATTAAATAAGCAACAACTAAAACACAATCAAGCAACATTAATGTGTTGTTTGATTGCGTTTTAGTTATTGCTTGATTGTATATCAACCATTGATTTATTCAGATTTAATGGATATGATTCATTCTTTTTTTCTCAACCATTGATTTATTCTTTTTTCTCATATGTGGATTTTTTCTCACCTAATCTCATCTCTCTCTCTTTATATATATATATATATATATATATATATATATATATATAGAGAGAGAGAGAGAGAGAGAGCGGATCCAGTGAGAAAACTCTTAACGTGAGAGAATGAGAAAGATGTTTGATTGCATTCACGACATTGTTTGATTGTATTCAGGTCGTTGCATGATTGCAATATTGCTTGATTGTGCTTTAGTTGTTGCTTTATTATTTTGTTGCTTCATTGCGTTTTAGTTGTTGCTTTATTCAATATCAACCATTGATTTTTTTTAGATCTGATGGATATGATTCATTTTTTTTTCTCACAGGGGGATTTTTTTTTACATGATCCCTCCTATATATATATATGGGAGTGATCACATGAGAACACCTCAGAAATAAGAACAAATCTTGGTCATCCAAATTGGTGATCCAATGCTCAAGACTAAATAAATAATGTCTGCATTATAGTGTAGTAAAACATGCATTAAAGGGTAATTTTATAATATTTTTTATCTCTCCTCTAAAATTATCCTAAATTTTTAAATGATCATAACTTCTTCGATTTAGATTATTTTTTCATGTATCATATATCAAATTAAAGGTAATTTAATTATCTTTCAAACGAAATCCCTATTGCATATGTTTCGATTTAAAAATCATCGTAAAAAATGAAAATTAGTAATTATATGCATAATTCTCGTAATACTACACGAATTCGTATATAATGAATGTAGTTACACAATATATGCATGAAGTTATATTATATAATGCAGAATATGATAGATAAATACAATTTGTTTTTCTTGCGAGATCAACAAAAAAAAAATTAAAATCATTATCTTTTCATACTGTAGAAAGTATTATAGTGGTTATAGAAGTTGATCATACATTACTTGTTTTTAATTAAGTTTTTTTTTGTTATATTATATAAACGTATATTATTATATTATATAATGCATATTTGTTTGGTATATAATGCATGTTTGCTAGGTATATAATGCATGTCGAGGTCTAAATAACACGGTCTACGGATTATCGATACAGTTTAACAATGAAGTTCACACGATAAACATTCAAATATCAATGATTTAAAATAGTTGATGCTGGAATAAGAATTTATATATGACAAGAATCTTTGAGAAAATCAATAATAGATATGTTTCAATCTTAAACATTATAGAATTTTCCTTATTTATAATTTTCTATATTAATTAAGATATTTTTCATATCAATTTTGACATGAATGTCTTATTTTTAGTGCATATAGTTTTATTTTTCTCTCTCTTAAAATTATAAATAGTGTAATTCTCTTAGTTTAAAATTATTTTTTAATGTACCAAAATAATATGATTTTATTATTTTTAAACTATTTCTCTATTGCACATGTTTAGTGGGAGTAAACTATGTAACTAATGCAAATTATTAATCTTATGCACAAATCAAATAACATATGTATTATAATGAAAGTAAAATAATTTTGCTCTAAAATAAAAGTAATACACTATAGTTCCGATTAAAGAATTATCGTAAAAATAAAATTAGTGATTATATGCGTCATTCTCATAACAGTACACGAATTCTTATATAATGAATGCAGTTGCACAATATAATGCATGAAGTTATAGTATATAATGCAGAATATGATAGATAAAATGCAACATATTTTTTTCAGCAAAATCATCATTCATCATTATATTTGCACTTGTTATGTATTATATAGTAATAACATACGCATTATAATGAAAGTAATATGATTTTGCTATAAAATAAAAGCAATACCATATATAACTGATAACTCTCATAAAGAGTTATCTTTTGATCTCTTTTCATGAACTTTAGATGTTGTTTTGAATAAGATGCTTAGCAATCAAAGTCCTTTTTGCTTGTTTATGCTTATTTGCGATTAAGCCTTAGTATTTTAAATTGTGCAAGTTTTAATAAGTTTTTGCAAGCATTTGGTGAAGTTTTGACTAGGTTCGGAATGCTAGAGTTTACCTGCCGCATGCTGGTTGAGAGATATGCTTGAGCATAGGAAATGCATGAACAAGAAGACTGAAGACTTTCTCTCTCCGGGACCACTCAGATACAAGGATAAAGGTCCTTTTTTATCTTGTCTGCTGGGGAGACAGGTGGCACTAAAGGAAGCCGATCCTTTGTCTGAAGGAAACAGTGACATTTGTACACGTGGATGTATCATGGAAGGGAGAAGGAGATCAACGGCTGAGGGAAAGAGAATATCAACAAAAAGGCTCGGCACTTTTTGAGGGAGAGACAATTACAACAACAACACACGAACGGAGAGCAGAGGTGCTTGGAGATCAAGTTTGGAGAGGAAGGAATCGGAGCACACTAGGGATCATCGTCTATAGTTCGTTGAGAGATTTTCAAGTTGTATTGGGATGATGAATGATCTTATGATTTTATTTCCTTTATTTTTGAATATGAGCTAACTCTATTTAACACTTGGGTTGTGGAGCAAAACACCATCTGCTTGAATATATATTAGAATTGAGTTTCGCATAATTGAACTTATCTTTGATCCTGTTTTTCAATTTTTTCTTGAGCACGACAGTGAATAGAAACCCATCACCTATGGAAACCGAAAGGAGAAGTAGGCCGAGGGGATTTTAGATAATTGTGTTGATTTCATAGACATGTGAGACAGTGCAACTTAATCGAGCTCGGTTTTATTTTGTCATCGTCTGATCGCTAAGAAAGGCATAGACATATGAATTCTAGTGAGAAGGTGTAGATCTAGTAGGACGCCATTTCACTAGGCAAGATTAGAAAAAGTTCTAAGGTTCAGGGGTTTGCGAGACATGAACTCTAGCATATAGGATAGCAGTGGTGAGTTGTATTCCATAACCCGAGTGTGCTTTCTAGTATTTGTGGAACTTACCATAACCTTTATGCTTATTTTGTGGAGTGAAGAAATATTACTGATCTTAGCTTTGTTTGGAATTATAATTGTTGCGCATTTTATGTTTTGAATAAACTTAGATAAAACTTTATTCTCAAATTGCAAACAATTCATAGTGCACGATTTAGAAACCCACTCCATTGGGTACGATATCTGGTCTCTCTTGACTATATTACTTGTGATTTGTGTATACTTGCACATTAGTCCTATAGTATCACTATAGAACACAACAATAATGCAGGAAGTAATGTCGTATAATAATAGTAATATTGTTCTAAAATAAGAGTAATACCATATTATAATGCAGGAAGATGTTTGTTAGGTATATAATGAATGTTAGGTATATATTGCATGTTTCCTAGGTATATAATGCATGTTTCTTATGCATATAACGCATGTCGAGGTCGAATATGCAAACAAAATCTTAAATAAGTACAAAATGACAAAAATACCCTATAATGCAGGTTTTTTGAGATAAAAGACCGAAAATTCTGGTAAATTTTGAGCGTACATTCATCAAAATCTATGGCGAGGATTTGTTCTTATTTCTCATGGTAAGAGGTGTTCTCACTGGATCGCATCCTTATATATATATATATATATATATATATATATATATAGGTCTGATCATATGAGAATAGTTGTTAACGTGAGAACATGAGAATAGAAAATGAAGTAGATTTAAGATAAAATGAAAAAAAATGAGGTAAAAATGAACAATATTTTAGAAAAAATGAAGGCTAAAAAGTACAATGAATGAAATTGAAGATAAAATGAAGAAAATGGAAGATAAAATGAAAATGAAGTATTTTGAGGTTAAAATGAATATTTTTTCACTGAATGATTTTGATGTTAAAATGAAGTATAGAGATGATATAATGTAGTATTCTCATATTCTCTATTCTCACTGGATTAGGCCCCTATATATATATATATATAGGAATTGGATCCGGTGATAAAAAATCCTCCCGTGATAAAAAATCCTCCCGTGATAAAATGATAAAGCTGCTTGATTACCTTTACAATGTTGCTTGATTGTGTTTTAGTTGTTGCTTGATTACAATGTTGCTTGATTCTATTTCAGATGTTGTTTGATCATTTATTGCTTGATAGCGTTTTAAGTGTTGCTTGATTAGTTATTAGTCATTGATTTAATTAGATCTAATGGATGAGATTCATTCTTATTTTTAATATACTTATTTATTATCATATGATCCCTCCTCTCTCTCTCTCTCTCTCTCTATATATATATATATATATATTAATCTGATGGTTATATCAATGACATGTGACAGATAGCTTATTTTTTAAAATATTTTAAAAGGGTGTTTTGGAAAAACAAATATTATTACAATTTTTAGTAGATTTGATATTTAAAGTAATTACCTTATTCATGGGATATTATTATTAAAGGTAGATTTTTTTTTCTTCGTTATTCAATATAATAATACAATAGTTTCTCTAGATTTTTCCTTGTCTCTCTTTTTTCTCTTTAAACATGGATAACAACAACAGTGAGTGTTAGGAACTAAGTTATAGTTTCTTCCTTAATTTGATGTTTTGATATGTCAAAACTTACTTTAGCACTGAAGTTTCTAGAGTTCTAAAATGTAATCTATATATAGGATTATTTGTGTTGTAATAGAACTTAGTTGCTGAAGACCGAGCAAAGAAGATGCTCGAGATTTGAGCGTGAAACTTGGTTTCACAAAGTATGGTCAAGGGCTATACTAGGTTTGGGTACTCAGTATAGAGGCTACCATACTGACTTACAAGAAGTCAGTATGAGGGTTGCCTATACTGACTATGGAATGTCAGTATGGAGACCTCAATTCAAGCATGTGGAACACAAGGCGAACCAACCCAAGTTAGACTTAAAGGCGTATAAATTCAAAATAAAAGTCAGTACGAGGATGTCTCATACTTGGATTACTCGGACTGAAACTGAGTCTGACAAGAGCAAGTAGAAAGTACAATGCAAGTACAACCTTTTCAGAGCAGCGCAGACCTACCAAAGAATGGTTGTGATTGGATTGTCCAATCTTGTCTCTAACGATTAGAATTTTGTGTCTAACGGACATAATTTCAAACACCTAAGGATACGACTATAAATAGCTCAACATTTCAACTAGAAAAGGTAACAAACTCTCAAACAAGATAAGCCTACACTCTGCCAAACTTCCTACTGAAAAGTTCTTTGATACTTCGTGTTCTTAATATGAGACTTGAGTTTGAAACTCAATTTAATCATTTCGTGCTACGTGGTTCAAAGCACGAGGCTAAGCTTAAAGCTTAAGCTACTTCTTGGTGAATATATCTTTCTAAGGTATATTCACAGCAGTGAGTTCCTACTCTAGGAATCTAATTCTCACGGGCGTCCAGCCACCAAACTTGGTTCTGGGAAGAACGTGCAAACATCCAACTTACCAGGAAGAAGGTTGTGAAGTGCGTCCTCAATTCAACCTGAAGACTAAGTCAGCAAGGAGTTCATAGGCGAGTGACGACCGCAAACCGAAGGGCGGAGTACTGACGGGCTGTTCATAGATCATAAGGAAGCTTGTAATCAAACTTAGTGGATTCCCGATTATGTTCGGAAGAGTGGACGTAGGATATTAAATCCAAACCACTATAATATCATGTGTCTTTACTTGCTTTCATTTAAGCTTCTACACTGTCAAGTTTTCATACTTACTTTGAAACCTTCAATACTTAGCCAAGTATTGAAGTGTATACTTATGAAACTTACTTAATAACTATCTGAGCTAAACTTACTCTTTCATAAACCTGAAACTGAGTTTCAGTCAGTTTCAGAGAAAAAGTGCAACACTAAACTTACTTTCTGTTGCATTACATTTTACTCTAATTTCATAACCAACTAGTGGTATCAAGCGTCAAGGTTCTTATAGACCAAGGTTGTTTTGAGTCTCTTAGGACCAGATCTATTTCCTTGCATTTGTTTGTTTCTTGTGATCTAAGCTCAGGTTATACAAGATGGCACACATTACAAAGCTTCCCAAGTATTCCCCATAAACTTTCAACATATGGAAGAAGCGATCATTGATCATGCTAAAGAATGTTCATCCGGATATGCCAGAGGTTCTATCAAATGGACCAATAAAGATCATGAAGGTGAATACCCAGCTTGGAGGAGCTGCCGGTCCAGAGTAGTCGACAAGCCCAATATTGAGTTGACCAACGATGATAAAGTTCATTATCAGTTGGACTCAGTCGCAATGGAGTTGATTCTCCAATCCCAACCAGAGCCACTGGTCACGGAAGCTCTTGAGTACGATAATGCTAAACATGTATGGGATTTTCTTGGCACTTTATGTCAGGAAACAGACCAGATGAAACGGAACAAGCTTCAAGTATGTGTGGACAAGTACGAGTCTTTCCAACTACTCCCTGGAGAGAACATCAAATCCATGGAGGCTCGCTTCAATGCGATCGTATGCGTACTTAAAAATCTTGGAAGAGAGTACACCGTTGCTAACCTAAATCAAAAAATTCCTCTCCAAGATGCCTAAGGAGGATTGGTTCGTGAAAGTCACTAGTCTCAATGAGTAGGACCTATCCAAGATGACAACAAAGGAAGTGTTCTCCCAACTTCAAGCCCATGAATGGGATATTCAGATGGCGAATAGAAATAAAGTCGTGTGAAGTGTTAGCATGCAACCAGAAGAAGATATTGTCTTCTTCGTAAAATGAGACTTCAAGAGAAGGCCTCAGAAGCCTTACCAAGCTGACAAAGCACATGATCAGAACTCTGCATCAAAGTCAGCACCAACACCTTCCTATCAGAAGAAGGAGGAAGAGAGCTCGGTGGCCGAGCTTGAAGAGCAGATGAGGAAGCTGATTAAGCTTCTTGAAAAAGACAGAGAGTTCACAGGCAGGTGAACAGAGATTTAGTGAGAGACCCCCAAGGCGTGCTTCGAGATGAAAGCCTCCAGAGCCGTTGCAAAGGCCATGTTATCCAAAACTGAGGTGCCAGACATCTCAAACAATGATGATGGATACTACACTTCTGATAATGAGGCCGAACAAGAAGCATTCCCGGTGCTAATGACCAAGCTTGCAGAAGAAGATCCTGAAGAAGAAGGAACAGAAGTTGAGTCGCAAAACTTGGTAACTACCCAAAACTCAATTTCAATTCCTATTGCATGCATTGAAGAGGACTCTGAATCTCATTGCTCAGATTCAGAGGATGTTACTCTCGAAGTCCTAAATAAAGAATTTTCAAAATTCTACAAATTGAAAAATGCATTGGTAAGAGAAAATGACTCACTGAAACTTAAGGTTTCAGAATTGACCAAGGAGATCGAAGGATCGAGGTCAATTAGTGAGGATTTGACCAAGCTTAAAGATGAGCATTCTATTTCACTCACAAATTTTAAAATTATTTCTGAAGAATGCAAGTCTTTGAAACTTAAAATTGCTCAAGATCAAAAGCAGATTTGTTCTCTGTATTCAAGTTCTAGCAAAGTTGTGGAGGCCTTAAATAGCCAACGAGATCCCTCAGACAAATCAGACTTAGGTTTTAATGAGGATATTACGAGCAATCATGTGTCAACTTCTCAAACTAGAAATCAAGTGATCATCATTTTAAAGATGATTCTAGTTTAGAAGTTAAGCTCTTAGGCATAGGAGTAGTCAACGCTGACAAGGACTCCAGAGTGGCTAATTAGGGCACAGGGAATAAAACCAATCTCCAAACTGAGTTTCAACTCGAAGCTTAAAAGTAATTTGTTTTCAAAACCAAATAAGCCTGAGATGAAGCCCACTATGCCTAAGAAGTGGGTGAAGAAAAATGTACAAATGTGAGGAAACCCACTTCAACAGCTAAGACTGAACTTCGCAAAAAGTCAGTATCAATTCCGAATTCGCGAAATTTGAGGTTCTTTGCTCATAATTCCTATGAGAAGAGAACTTATCCGAGTAGGAGGGAAACATACTCAAGGTCTGAGCCCAATAAATTTCCTATTTCAAGGGCTAGGAAGATTAATCACCTCGGACTTGGTTTCCAAGAATCAAACAGAAACTTAGTTTCAAGAAACTTGGTTTCGAGAAACTCAGTTTCTCGTAAGGTTTCACACACGCACACCATTCCTTCTCATATGCATCAAAATAGCATACATTATTACAGAAGGAAGAGAAAGGCACAGAAGGTTGCAACACCCAAGCTTAAGGTGAAGCAAGTATAAATTCCAAAGGGATGGATTCCTAAGACTAACCCAGCAGGACCCACAGAAGCTCGGGTACCTAAAGTCTAACCTTCTTTGTTTTTCAAGTACAGGGTCACCAAAGTCAGCTCAATAAAAAGAAGCGAGCTTGGATTTTGGATAGTGGGTGCTCTGCCCACATCACCGGAGAGAAGGAATTGCTCTCAAACTTGAAGATGGCAAGAAGACCCCCAGTTATCTTTAGAGACAATTCAAAGGGGAGGGTCATAGGTAAATGATGCATGGAGTGCAATGGGATCATTATCAATAACGAATCTTTAGTCACCAACCTCAATTATAACCTGCTGAGTATCAGTCAGCTTATCCAAAGTGGATACGAGGTGACATTTACCGAAGATGAATGTCTGATCAAAGAGAAAAACTCCTAGGAGATCGTGCTGAAAGGAATGAAGAAAGAAAGTCTTTACATTGTGGATTGGGAGAGTGGACAGCCTGACATGTGCCTTGTCGCAACAAGCTCATCCCAGGAAGGAGTAAATTGGCTATGGAACAAGAGACTTAGCCACCTGAATTTTCAATCCATTAGGCATCTAGCCAAGCACAAGCTTGTGGAAGAACTTCCATAAACGGGATTTAAGAAAGAAGGAGTTTGTCAGGCGGGCAAGATGGGGAAGCAAACCAAGACATCATTCAAGAATCGTCCCATCACAGCAAGCATGGATCGAACTTTGGAGCTATTGCATATGGACTTATTTGGACCGGTCAAGCCACCTACCATTGGAGAAAAAAGGTTCACTCTCGTTGTAGTTGATGAATACTCGAGATACACTTGGGTGAGGCTCTTGAAGACTAGGGATGAAGTCAAACTTCAGCTGCCAGAACTAATCCTTCAAGTGCAAAACAACAAGGGAGTCAATGTGAAGAGGATCCACTCTTACAACAGAACTGAGTTTTGCAACAGCCCACTCATGGATTTTTGTGCGGATGCTGGAATAGCTCACGAGAAGTCAGCTCCAAGGACTCCTCAACAAAATGGTCTCGCTGAGAGGAGGAATCACACACTCAACAAAGCAGTGAGGATCATGCTTGCAGAAGCAAGATTGAGCGAAGACTATTGGGGAAAAGCCTTGATGACGGCGTGCTATACTCAGAATAGAAGCGCCATCAACAGTCATCATCACAAAATCCTGTACGAGGTCTACAATGGTCGTAAGCCTTTTATAGCTCTGTTAAGAGTCAGGATTCGGAATTTGCAGTCAATGATGGAGTTCGACCGTTGTTAGTATATCGCCGGCGGAGACGCGAGGAGCCTACTTCCGTAGGCGCTGGCGCTGGAGTTTGAGTTTTATTAGATTAGAATTAGTTATTTAATTTTCTGAATTTTAATTATTTAATTTCCTAGTTTATTAATTGAGTTTCAGATTTAGATTTCCTAGATAATTAAGTTTAGATTTGAAGTTATCCTAATTACAATAGGATTGATATCCTAATTATAATAGGATTAGTTTAGATTTAAATTAGATTTGGTTTAGATTTGGTTTTAGGTCTATTTAAGTTAAGTTGTTTATTATTTTCAGTAGAGAATAAAATTATTATTTTGGGGCATATTTATGCATTGGGCACGTTCGACGTGTATTGGCTTCGCTGTTCATATCAACTTGGTCCGACCTGCCGTTCGTTTCCGCCGGTATGACGACAAGGTCGCAAGGTGAACGGCTGGAGAAGTTAGAAGCAGACCAGACTGTCATCCGTGAGAGGCTGGACGAACAGAGCGACAAGCAAGATGCGCAAAGGGCGCAACTTTCAGAGATATCTGCATCGATCGCCTCCTTGACAACGATGTTGCAGCAGCTGTCTGTGCAGGTGGCGCAGCAGCAGGTCGCAGCCGCGGGTGAATCTTCAGCCACCGACGGCAGCCACGGGAGAGGCGCAGGAGGTGCGACGGGGCGGAACGCAGGGGGGGCTGTGTTGGGCGCGATGCTGGTCTCCCTCCCTACGTTCAACGGCGATGACCCAATTGGTTGGGTGGCTCGTGCAGCGGAGCAATTTGAATTGCACGGCACTCCACCGGAGAAGAAGGTTGCAGCCGCTGTGGTTGCAATGAAAGAGGCGGTTCTTTACTGGGTTACTTGGATGCGAGGCCGGAAACGCAATCTGACTTGGGACGAGTTCACGCAGGCCCTAATCTCACGTTTTGAATCGCGCTTCCGGGGTAATAGGTACGAACGTTTGTCTGCAGTCAAACAGACGGGCTTGGTGGACGACTACATATCCTTATTTGTTCAATTGGCTAGCCAAGTGACTGGGTTGGAAGAAGAACACTATTTGGGATACTTCATGAGCGGTCTGAAAAGCACAATTCGCAGTCAACTGCGCGTGCAGCGCCCCAAGGACTTAGAATCCGCTATGGAACTGGCCCGTGACATAGAGGATAGCCAGCCATCACAGTTTGGCAGGCAAGGAGGTTCAGGTGGTGGTTGGTCTGGGGCGCGAGGAAGTACGGGGCCTAGGGTGTTTGGAGGAAGTGCGGCAACAGGTAGTGTTGGGGCTGCACGCAGTTCGGGCAGCACGCAGGTGCAGTCCGGCCCGCCATCAGGGCTGTTAGAGACGAAATCGGGGCTGTCCGGACAATCCACGGCACGATCACGCTTTACACGCGTCCTGCCAAAGGAGTTGGAGGAGCTGAGGGCCAAGGGACTTTGTTTCAAATGCAAAAAAACATTCACGCCAGGCCATGAGTGTTCTTTTAAGAACCTCAGAGTATTGATAGCTGAAGAAGATGATGGAATTGATTTGCAACAATACGAATATTGTGAGGTGACAGGGCATGAAGATGACGCGCCACGGCAGATAGGGTCAGATGACGACGATGATGATCTACCGCTTTACTCTATGACTGGGGTCTTCAACCCTCGCACATTGCGAATTTGGGGCACGGTGCAAAGTCGGCCAATAACTGTCCTCATTGATAGTGGCGCAAGCCACAATTTTATCTGTTCTTCTTTGGTCTCTGCCCTGCAGCTGCAGCCGCAGAAAACGGGTAAATTTCACGTAAAACTGGGAGATGGCCGACGACAGGCATCGGAAGGGGTGTGCAGACAGCTCTGCATTAATTTTCCAGGACATACGGCGGTAGCCGATTGCTATGTTTTTCCGTTGGGAGGTGTGGAGGTGATATTGTGAGTTGCGTGGTTAGCGACGCTGGGAGAGGTGCTCTCTAATTGGAAGAATCTAACCATGAAATTCGCGTGGAATGGAACTCCTGTGGTGTTACATGGCGATCCCGCATTGAGTAGAAATTTGGTGAGTTTGCGATCGTTGATTAAGACAAAAGATGCAGCGTTGTGGGCGGTAGTTTTAGATCGAGAACCCACCAAGCTGTTGAGTGGTGTTGCTGGGAAGTTAGATGACGTGCTACATAAATTCGCATCGGTGTTTGAAGACATTCAGGAGCTGCCTCCACGTCGCAAAACAGATCATCGCATCGTGTTGGCTCCGAATTCGAAGCCGGTATCTGTGCGACCCTACAGATATGGACATATCCAAAAGGATGAAATTGAAAGATTAGTGGATGAGATGCTTCAGGCCGGAGTGATCAGACCGAGTTCAAGTCCTTTCTCTAGTCCGGTTCGGCTGGTAAGGAAGAAGGATGGTAGTTGGAGATTCTGTGTTGACTACAGAGAATTGAACAAAGCAACGGTACCAGACAAGTAGGGGCGGCAATCTTCGACTCGACCCGACAACCCAACACGAACCCGACACGAAAAAAAGCGGGTTGGGTCAACCCATATAAGTTTC
>JAPKLW010003621.1:23715-38318 GCA_026898455.1 Plectranthus barbatus
ATTAGTAGGCCGGAGTGGATGGGATTGGCCGATGTTAGCACTGAACAACAGCAGGATGAGTTTATTCAGGAGACGATGGCGGCAGTTACAGCTCATCCTGGTAGTCGTCCAGGGTTTGAAATGATAGATGGACGGTTATTTTATCAAGGACGGCTGGTGCTCGCTGCAAACTCAGCCTGGATTCCCCGTTTATTGCAGGAATTTCATGATACACCAGCCGGGGGGCATGCAGGGGCACTGCACACTTATCGAAGGTTGGCGGCAAATGTGTAATGGCGAGGGATGTTTCGGAGGATCCAACAATATGTGGCGCAATGTTTGATCTGCCAGAAATCAAAATACAAGGCATTATCCCCGGCAGGGTTGCTACAACCGCTGCATATTCCTGATATAGTCTGGGAGGACGTATCGATGGATTTCATTACATGTTTACCTATATCGAAAGGGTATACAGTGATCTTGGTGGTGGTGGATCGTCTTTCCAAATTCGGACATTTCATAGCTTTGAAGCCGCCGATTACAGCAAGGTCCATGGCTGAGGTGTTTGCGAAGGAGATCGTTAGATTACATGGAATTCCGCGATCGATCGTTAGTGATCGGGATTCCTTGTTTGTTTCTGCCTTTTGGAAAGAGTTGTTTACTTTATCAGGCACCCAATTGAAGTTCAGTTCAGCTTATCACCCTGAGACAGATGGTCAGACAGAGGTTTTGAATAGAATTCTGGAGACGTATTTGCGTTGCTTCGCATGTGAGCAGCCAAAACAGTGGGTTCGCTGGTTACCATGGTCAGAATATTGGTATAATACTGCCTATCAGACAGCAGCGCAGATGACACCCTTCGAGATAGTCTACGGGCGAGCTCCGCCCACGATCAGGTGCTTTTTACCCGGGGAAAGCAGAGTGGTTGCGGTGGCGGATGTTTTGGGCAGTCGGGACGCTGCGTTGTTGCGCTTGAGACACAACTTGGAAAGGGCACAACAGGTGATGGTTAAACAGGCAAATAAACACCGTCGGGAAGTAGAGTTTTAGGTGGGCGATAAGGTGTTTCTGAAGGTGCGCAAACACCGTCAATCTTCTATGAATCGACGTCCACATCACAAGCTTTCCCCTAAGTTTTACGGCCCCTTTGTGGTTGAGGCCCAAGTAGGAGGGACGGCGTACAGGTTAACATTGCCTGCCTCAAGTCGTATTCACCCTGTTTTTCATGTTTCACAGCTGCGACGAGTGATTGGTGAGCATCCCGTGGAGGGGGAGTTACCTGAAACTTTGGAGTTGCCGTTGGGACCAGTATTTGAGCCAGAGGAAGTGTTGGCAGAGCGAGTGTTAAGTGTGGGAGGCCGGGAAGAGGAGCAGTTATTGGTTAAATGGGCGGGACAATCTGTGGATGATGCTACTTGGTTGAGCCGAGATGCCTTTTGCAGTCAGTTTCCTGATTTCAACCTTGAGGACAAGGTTGATTTGATGGGGGATGGAGTTGTTAAGAGTCAGGATTCGGAATTCGCAGTCAATGATGGAGTTCGACCGTTGTTAGTATATCGTCGGCGGAGACGCGAGGAGCCTACTTCCGTAGGCGTTGGAGTTTGAGTTTTATTAGATTAGAATTAGTTATTTGATTTTCTGAATTTTAATTATTTAATTTCCTAGTTTAATAATTGAGTTTCAGATTTAGATTTCCTAGATAATTAAGTTAATTATGTTTAGATTTGAAGTTATCCTAATTACAATAGGATTGATATCCTAATTATAATAGGATTAGTTTAGATTTAAATTAGATTTGATTTAGATTTGGTTTTAGGTCTATTTAAGTTAAGTTGTTTATTATTTTCAGTAGAGAATAAAATTATTATTTTGGGGCATATTTATGCATTGGGCACGTTCGACGTGTATAGGCTTCGCTGTTCATATCAAGCTCATCTACGTGCAATCATATTTCTATGTTACATCCATAATAACGAAAAGTCTAAGTTAAATACCTTTAGTCCCAAGGCAGATGAAAGTGTGTTTCTTGGTTATGGACACCCTTCATACAAGGGATATAGGGTACTTAACAAGACTACGAAACTTGTGGAAGTAACATGTTGTGTTGTATTTGATGAGTCTGTTCTAGTGCGCTGGACATTGAAAGACTTGGAGCTTGATGATCATGAGATCAAGGATGCCTGTGAGAAACTGAGTTCTGAAAAGGCAAATTCTAATACATTTTCTCAGGCTAGATCTATGAACGATCAATCAAATACTCCAGAGAACTAGGCCACTGATGCAATTGTCCTTGCTGAGGCCATAGATTCACTAACTTTAAATGCAGGTATCAAACAAATGGGGAACTTCAGGTCTACAAGATGAAATTCAGTCTGGTTGCCAAGCTGAAACTGACTTGTCGACCCATGCTGACTTACCTGAGGAAGGAGGTTCCCATCCTGAAGATATCCAACTCGAAGTGAGTCCAGAAGATGAAAGGCTAGAGATGGTGGAAGTCATCACTGGAGAAGAAGGTCATATTCCAGAGGACAATCTAGCTAAGGTGGAGTCAACTCTAACCTCAGTTCCAGTATCAGGAACCGATGGTACTGACAATCCTGAAGTATTTATTCAGCCTGTCGAAGTCACTCAACTCCAGAGACCTAAAATGTTGAGACCATCCCAAAGATGTCGTGCTTGATAATATTGCCAATCCAGTACGCACGAGGCAAGAAAGTGTCCTAGTTACTTGTTTTATCTCTCAAAATCCAGAACCTACAAAGATAGGAGATGCTTTGAAGTCCACTGACTGGATAAACGCCATGTAAGAGGAGCTTGCTGAGTTTAAGAGGAATAAAGTATGGTACTTGGTGGATCGACCAACGAATCAATCTGTTATTGGCACTAAATGGGTCTTCAAGAATAAGAGAGATGAAACCGGGAACATTGTAAGGAACAAGGCGAGGCTAGTAGCAAAGGGGTATGCTCAGTGTGAAGGGATCGACTTCGATGAAACCTTTGCTCCAATAGCCAGACTCGAAGCCATAAGGATATTCTTAGCCTATGCAGCACACTATAATTTCACAGATGGATGTGAAGAGTGCATTTCTGAATGGGGAGCTAAAAGAAGAAGTATATGTTAAACAACCCCCAGGCTTTGAAGAAGGAAACTATGTTCATAAATTGAGAAAAAATCTTTATGGTTGAAGCAGGCACCCCGAGCTTGGTATGAGACTTTGTCTCATTTTCTTCTCAAGAACGATTTCCAGAAAGGGAAGATCGACACCACCCTATTCAGAATCAAGGATGGAGCAGACATCCTGCTGGTTCAAATATATGTCGATGATATCATTTTTGGATGCAAGAACTCGAAGTTATGTGAGAAGTTTGCCTAACTTATGCAAAGAAACTTCCAGATGAGCATGATGGGTAAGCTCACTTATTTTCTCGGACTTCAAGTGATACAATCCCAAGGAGGAATCCTCATCAATCAGAAGAAGTATACCAAGGACTTGATCAATAAGTTTTGCCCAAAGAAGACCAAGCCCTTGAGGATTCCCATGAGCTTGAGTGCTCAGATCAACCTTGATGAAGAAGGTGAAGCAGTCAATCCAATGAGTTAGAGAGGCATCATTGGATCATTGTTGTATCTGACCGCAAGTAGGCCGGATACTTCATATTCAATTGGAGTATGTGCGAGGTTTCCAGCCAACCCTAAGAAGTCGCACTTGGAGGCTGCACAAAGGGTTGTGAAATACCTCAAAGGAACAGAATCCTTAGGTATTTGGTATCCCAAAGCTGGCGAGCTTACTCTAAATGCTTACTCATACTCAGATTTTGAAGGATGCCTCATTGATAGGAAGAGCACTAATGGAACTTGTCAGTTCTTAGGGCACAAGCTTATTAGTTGGTTTAGCAAGAAGCAACACTCTATCGCTACATCAACAACCAAAGCTGAATATGTAGCCGCTTCTAGTTATTGTGCTCAAGTGCTATGGATCAAGCAGCAATTGCATAATTATGAGGTCGAAACTGGGTGTATTCCAATCTACTGTGACAATAGCAGTGCTATGTGTATCACGAAGAACCCAGTACACCATTCCAAAACCAAACACATCGACATCAGGCATCATTTCATTAGAGACCATGTCGAGAAAAAGAATGTGTCCGTGGAGTACATTCGTACTGAAGACCAATTAGCGGACATTAAACCACTTCCAGAAACTTGATTAAAAAAACATTAAACTTACATCTCCAAACTTTGGTTTTTTCTTAGATGTCCCTAAATGTCGACTTAAAGTCGAAGTTCCATAGCTAGGACCCTCATATTTGTAAGCTTTTTCACAATGATTACACTTAGCAAAATTCTTACCTTCATTATCTTGGTCCAGTGAAAAATGGTTCCAAACATAGGATGACTTTTTTCTTTTACGAGAAGCTTGTGATTCATCCACAACTTTGACATCATCATTGTCAACATTGATTGGAGCTTTAGAAGAAGCTTCCATTTAGAACTGAAATCAGCAGAAAGAAGCAAATTAGACTATTTGCAGGCTGCAGGCATATTAGTCTATTAGAGATATCAACACGAAATTATCATAATCTAACAAAATAATGGAGAATAAAATTAATTCTTATAATATAATGCAAACAACACTCCAAAAAACTAAAAATTTTGTAATCTTACCAAGTTCAATGTGTCCTGGATAGATTGTGACCGTCTGTGATTGTGGCGCCGGTGTGGGGGACAGAAACACCGGTTAGAGATGCTGAGACTTGAGAGGGTAGTGTAGTAGTCGAGGGGCAGGGCTCCGATCATGTGGTCACTGGTTCAAGTGGTTAGAGGGTTTAGGAATGAGGGGTCGCGCGAGCAGCGAAGGCTGGTTGATAAAGCACCGACGGGCACTGGAGTGCAGACGGCTAGACGGGCACGATCAGTGGTGGATTGGTGGAGGTGAATGGTGATGTCGTTCGGTTGAATGATGGAGGACTGGGGGGAGACAGGAGCACCGTTCGTAAAAGTGAGAACGGGAGGAAGAAAATTAAAAAAACTAAGAAGAGTCATAGGGTTTAATTAATAATTATTTTTTGTTTACATTTTATTTTAGTTCTTATTAATTATTAAAATACTATTATTATTATTATTATTATTATTATTATAAATCTTTTTTTAATTAAAATTAGTCTGGCCCATTACCCGACCGGTCAGCCCTTTTATGCCTTACTCTGGCCCATGGTTGAGCTGGATATTGCCTTATTCTGTCTATGCCTAATTTGCTAATCTTCCATATTATTAGGCTTAATCTCCATATGCCCCTTGTAGTACTCCATTTCAATGCTACTTTTTTCCTTTTATAATGGGCATCATATCATATAGTATAAATTATAAACGAGGCAGAACTACTTAGACCTAACTTACAATAAGTCAAATTTATTTCTTAAAAGCCCAAATTTATTCTATTTAGCTAAATAGGCCCGGGTCTAGAATTGAAAATAAGCTTATCAAGGCAGTTAGTCGATATAAATAATAATATTTTATATAATTTATTAAATATATTTATTATTTAAAATACATTAAATAAATTACTTGTTATTATTTTTTGTAAATTATCAGACATGTATTCTATTAAAATTATATAACATATTTATAATTTTAAAATAAAATATATAATATATATTAACTAGTTCAAATAAATTTTAAATAGATTAAAACTCCGACGTAATTTGTCAGACCTAAACCTACAAAAAAATCTATCATAGTAAATAATATATTAGGATAGTAATTATTTGATAACACTTCCTTAAATAATAACATAATGACTATAAAACATACCTGTTTGTTGGGGCCAGGCCCACGAGCCCAGGCCCGATAGACGAGTCGGCCCGCGCAAACAAGTCCAATTCATAAAGGTAGCCCACCAACGTCAACAAGACACTAAGAATCCGCCCAATTCAAGCCCTCGCTACCGACTAGCGAGGAGTTTCGCCATCGAGGAACCATAAGGGTCGATATCGAGGAGTTCGAGGAAAGGAAACCCTAGCCCACTGGCGGCGCCTGATCGCAGACCCTAACCTCCTCCGAAAGACCCGCGAACAGTCCGATATTCGCGGCGAGCCGTTACTATTCGACGGCTAGGGTTAGCTGCTGCTTACCTGCCCCTATCCTATCTATAAATAGGGGCAGAAGGCTCAATTTTGGTATCATTTTCTCTCACAGCAAAATATAGTCGAAACTCTGTCAAAATTACTGTAGATTCCCTTCATTATTGGAAACGATCACACCAACGTTATTTTATTGCGCTGCTTATCTAATTTTTGTCGTTTAATTCTCGTTTGTCGTTTCTATTTTCCGTTATTAACTGTGATTCTCTAACGAAGCTCTGAGGGCTCCTTTTTTCCGTGAAATCGAACCTCAACATTTGGCGCCCACCGTGGGGCCCTTAGAGCTGTTTTCCGTGTTTTCTTCACTGGTTCCATGACAGGTAACAGCGAGAAAATGGGAACTCAAGCGGGAAAGACGGCTGGGACTCGCGTACCCAGCTCCTCGGCACCGAAGGACATCGTCCCTATCGACGAGTTAGTGCGGCAGACCCTGCAAACTAGCGGTGCTCAAGCCGTATCTTCGGAGATGCTAAATACGATCCTGGCCCGACTAGGCGAGGAGGCCGAGGAGAACGGGCGACGGGCAAAGGAGACAGACTCCAGAATCATGGAGTTGCACGCCACCAATCATGCCCTGCGAAGGGAGAACGACCAGCTCCGTAAGGAAAGGGCGTCCCAGAAGCAACCATTTGTCGAGGAGCCCACTACCAGCGAGAAACCGCCAGATCTCTGCAGGATCCTAGTCTTTGACCTAGAGGACGCCGTCGATCTTAACACACCTGCTACGTCCGGCCTCGGACGAAGGCCCGAAGGAACAACGACGCACCATCCGACTGAGCGCCTCGCTACCGAGCCACCACGTGGCGAGTACGAGCGACGTCTTGAGGCGTGCATGGCTGGACTCGAAAAGCTCATCTGCCGCATTCCGGGGATCATCCCCCCAGATTCGCTGATACCACGCGACAGCTATGCTGACTCGCCTTTCACACCTGACATCACTAACACAGATGTCCCGGCAAGGTTCGTGCCGCCCTCGTTCCAGCTTTATGACGGGACAACCGACCCAGAGGACCACGTAGCCCTCTACAAACAAAAGATGCTGACCACCTCGATCTCGGGCGAGTTGCGCGAGGCCTGCATGTGTAAAAGCTTCGGGGCAAGTCTAACTGGGCCAGCGCTTCAGTGGTTCGTCAACTTACCGAGGAGCTCCTTCTCGACGTTTTCAGAGCTCCACATGGCATTTAGGAAGCAATACTCCAATTGCCGACGCATAGCCAAACACCCAGATGCTCTGAACAGCATACGCATCAAGAAAGGCGAATCGCTACGATCGTACGTGGGGCGCTTCAATCAGGAGCTCGCCTCGATACCGAACTGCCCTCCTCTCACTGCCGTTTTTGCCTTCAAGAACGGTCTGGACGTGTCTTCGAAGCTCTACCGAGACCTGACCAGCCATCCTTGCTACGATATGGATTCGGTCCTCTCACAAGCCTGGGCCGAAATTAACTGGGAAGAAGACGAGCTGAACCGCATCACGCGTCTGAATGAACAGAAGGCCTATGAACTCGCTAGCCAACATCGAGAGCCTCGATATAGAGGAGGCTCTTCTACGTCGAGGTACGTAGATCGTAAAGACCTTCGTGATGAGCGACGTTCCCGACGAGATCATCCTTACAGCCGCACGTCGCGTAGCGGCGAAGTTCCATATAGCCTCTGTATCGACCAAAATTACCTGGTCAACAACGTGCTCAAGGGGCTCAGTGGCGTAGTGAAATGGCCCGCCAAAATGAAATCAGACCCCAAGACACGGGATACAAAGAAGTTTTGTGGGTTCCACAACGTCCACGGTCACAAAACTGAGGAGTGCCAGGCTCTGCGCCTAGAAGTACTTGAACTTCTAAAGAATGGCTTCCTTACCGAGTACTTGACAAACAAGGGAAAGAATACATGGACCAGGGGTAGGCAAGCCAACCCAACCGCGAATGCATAACCTCAGAACAAGACACCCCCCATCGAGCGAACGATCCATGTGATCGTTGGGGGATCGAAGATCAGTGGAAAGTCGCGCTCCGCGGCCAAGAGAGCCCGGAGGATACTAAACCACGAGGTCCACCACGTTAATCCCATGCAGCAGCACGAGGCCATTGAGTTCACTGCAGAGGACACGCCGGGGCTCGTCCACCCCCATCATGACACACTCGTGATCTCACTCCTGATATCGAATTGTCAGGTGAAAAGATTACTTGTGGACAACGGAAGCTCCGCGAACATCATGTTCCTTCGGACTTTGAGGGAAATGCAGATCCCCACAAGCAAGATAGAGCCGGTAACCATGACCCTCTACAGTTTCAACGGAGGCCAGCAGCAGACAGTCGGAGAAATCACTCTTCCCATGTACTGCAGAGGCCTGAACCTAGATGTGAAGTTCCAAGTCGTAGACGCAACGTCCGCGCACAACGCCATCCTAGGGAGGCCCTGGATCCATGAGCTCAAAGCAGTCCCCTCGTCGTACCACCAAGCACTCAAATTTCCCACTCCCTGGGGGATCCAGACTATCCGAGGGGAACAAAAAGCATCCAGGGATTGTTATTATGCGAGCTTTCGAGCCGTCTGCTCGCAACAACACGGCTCGATATCGACCCCTGCGGGTCGGCCAGAAGCCGAAGAGTTAGAAGAGGTAACCCTCGACGAGTCCGATCCGACTCGTACCACCTTCGTAGGGGCAGAGCTCCCCGCTGACGTCAGGAGCGCCCTTCTAGGGTTCCTCCGAAAGAAAGTCCACATATTTGCCTGGTCACATCGCGATATGACCGGAATTGACCCGTCTGTCATCACACACCGCCTTCAGGTAGACCCAAATTGCAGACCGGTGCAACAGCGGCGAAGAAAATTCTCCGCGGAGAAGAATCAGGCCATTAATGAGGAAGTACAGAAACTTATCGACATTGGGTCAGTACGCGAGGTGCACTACCCCACTTGGCTTGCCAATGTGGTAGTTTTAAAGAAGAAGAACGGCAAGAATCGGGTTTGCATTGACTTCACGGACCTGAACAAAGCGTGCCCGAAAGACCCATATCCTCTGCCACACATTGACGCCATAGTCAATGCAACCGCAGGGCATGAACTCCTGAGCTTCATGGACGCGTTCTCGGGGTACAACCAGATCCAAATGCACCCCGATGACCAAGAGAAGACAGCTTTCATCACTAGCCAGGGCATTTACTGTTATAAGGTAATGCCTTTTGGACTAAAGAACGCAGGCTCGACATACCAGCGCCTCGTCAACTCTATGTTCAAAGAGAGGATCGGCAAAACAATGGAGGTCTATATTGACGACATGCCCGTCAAATCGCTCAACTCCCAGGATCACGTGACCCATTTGGAGGAAGCCTTCCAAACCTTGGAAAGATATAACATGAAGCTGAATCCTGCGAAATGCTCATTCGGAGTAGCATCCGGCAAATTCCTCGGCCATATAGTGACCCGAAGGGGAATAGAGGCGGACCCCACGCAAATTAAGGCCATCCAGGGCATAGAACATCCAAGGTCTCCGAAAGAGGTCCAAAAGCTAACCGGGCGCCTTGCCGCCCTTAGCCGATTCATATCACGCTACTCTGAAAGAACTCACTCCTTCTTCAACACATTACGAAAGGGAAAGCGGTTCGAATGGACTGAGGAGTGCACGAAAGCGCTCGAGGAATTGAAAGCCTATCTGGCTAGTCCGCCTTTGTTGTCAAAACCAATCGACGGCGAGCCTTTGTTACTCTATCTATCCGTGTCGGACCATGCGGTCGGAGCCGTTCTAGTACGCGAAGAAAACGGCAAACAACATCCGGTCCATTATGCCAGTAAATCATTACTAGACGCCGAAACACGATACACCGCCTTGGAGAAACTTGCTTTGGCACTCGTAAATGCTGCTCGAAAGCTGCGGCCTTACTTCGAGTCGCACCCCAAAAGGGTGATTACGGCTTACCCTATAAGAGCCGTACTATCAAAACCAGACCTGTCTGGACGTCTGCTCAAATGGGCTGTTGAAGTAGGAGGTTACGAAATTCAGTACGAACCGAGGACCGCAATCAAGTCGCAAGTACTAGCCGACTTCATCACAGATTTCTCAACAAATCTGCAGCTAAAGGCGGAGCGCGAAGTAGCCCACATGACACAGGTCGATGAAGATGCCGGCGTCTGGTCATTAAAGATTGACGGAGCCAGTAACGTGCACGGCAAGGGGGCCGGTGTGGTCTTAACAGATCCACACGGAGATAATTACGAACGAGCTATCAGACTCGATTTCCCAGCAACAAACAATGAGGCCGAGTATGAGGCGCTCATCCAAGGCATGCAGATGGCCCTAGAACTCGGGGCTCGCAGAGTACGCGTCGAGAGCGACTCCCAATTAGTTGTCAACCAACTAGACGGCACTTATGCCGTAAAGGAAGAGCGCCTGAAACTGTACCACTCCGCGATCGAAAGACTTAAAGAAAGAATTGAGGAGTGGGATCTCCGTCACATCCCCAGGGAATCGAATGCCCGAGCAGACGCCCTGACAAGCTTAGCTGCCACGAGCTCCTCTCAAAGTACCCGGCCAATCCCCGAAACTTGGTTGCTAGCGCCGTCTGTCTCCGCTCACGACGGTGTCGCACCCGTCGATCAAGACGGGAATGACTGGAGAATCCCATTCATTCGACACCTATCCGGAGAACCCCCAGTTGGCGATAAGAACGACAAAATGAAAATCAAAAGAGCAGCCGCCCGCTACGCCCTCATTAACGGCAAATTATATAGGCGCTCGCTCGGAGGACCTCTCCTTCGATGTATCGCCTCCCCCGAGACAGAAGAGATACTATCAGAAGTGCATGAGGGCGAATGTGGGAATCACGCCGGGGCCCGGTCGTTATCCCACAAAGTAATCACAACCGGCTTCTATTGGCCTACCCTAAAGCAGGACGCGATCAACCATGTAAAAAGGTGTGATAGCTGCCAGCGCTTCGAAGTTTCCACCCATAGGAACGCGGAACCCCTCCACGCTACCGTCACTCCATGGCCATTCATGGTATGGGGGATGGATCTAGTAGGACCGCTGCCAAAAGGAACCGGCCAGAAGGACCACATCCTCATGGTAACGGATTATTTTACCAAGTGGGTAGAGGGCGAAGCCCTGGGGAGAACCCGCGATTTAGAAGTGATCAAATTCCTATGGAAGCACGTTCTGTGTCACTTTGGAATACCGAAGGAGATACACACAGACAATGGGCGGCATTTGCCAGCGAGAAGATGCAAACCTTCTGCGATACCTACGGGATTAAGTTGGTGTTCTCGACACCACGATACCCCGAAGCTAATGGTCTGGCGGAATCAACCAATAAAACGGTAATGGCCACACTGAAAAAGAAGCTAAGCCCGCACGGATCCAGGTGGGTAGAAGAACTTTCTGCGGTCCTTTGGTCCTACCGGACCACCCCAAGGACTGCCACCGGAGCTACACCATTCTCACTAGCATACGGGGTCGAGGCCGTAGCACCCGTCGAGATCATTACCCACAGTCCCCGAGTGGAATTCGCAGACGAGGCAGGGAACGCAGACCTACTCGAGAGAAACCTCGAACTCATAGACGAAGTACGAGAAGACGCTGCGACTAAAGCCTCTCAAAGGCGGCGCCAGGTAGAGAGATTCTACAATAAGAAGCTGAAACTTAGGAGCTTTCAAGAAGGGGATCTAGTCCTAAGAAGGGTGTTTCAAAACACGAAAGAATCCGGAGCAGGAAAGTTAGCCCTTAACTGGGAAGGCCCCTACAAAGTATCCAACGTAGTGGGACACGGGGCTTACCAACTAGAGACATTAGAGGGAAGAAGGGTACAAAATAGTTGGAACGTCAAACACCTGAAGAAAAACTACCAATAGTATGCAGATACGCGTGTTCCTACTTTATTCTCTCATTTCATTCTTGTTATTATTATTTATTCATAAAGCCTTTACTAACTTGAGCGTCGGAGGGGCGATGCTACCTGACCCCACATTGCTTGTTTTGCAGTCAAGTCAGGGGCTCGATATCGACGAGTCTAGCTACTCAACATCGACCCCCTAAGCCCTTCTAAGTCGAGCCGACCATTTTGACAATGAAGTTCCCCTCCGATATACAAGAAATAAAGCACGAAACAAGCATGCAACAAATTCCAATACGAAAGCGATATAACGAGAAAGATATGAATTAAAGCTGCAAACATTCCGATCAAAGGTAACAAAACAAAGTCAACAAAAATGTACATCAGAGTTATCGACAATCGTGATTACAATCAGGGGAGAGTGAAAGCTATAAAAATACTTCCCAGCAGCGGCGTCCTCTTCATTCTTCTTCTGGCCTCCTTCTCCGCCACCATCCTCGTTGATGAAGCTATCAGCCTCCTTCTCCTCAGCACTCCTCTCCACCTCAACCTCAGGGATCGACTCAAGGTGGGTCGGCTCCTTGGTAGCATCTTGCATCTCGGCATCGAGGAGTTCCCCTCCGGTGGCTACTGGAGTCGAGCGAGAAGGCGTGGCAGGGCGCGTAATGTTGTCCAAGTCGAAGTCAGGGCACCTCCGACCGACCACTGCACAGATGGAACCGGTAACCATCTGCACAAGGAGATCGAAGGTCGACTTGAACTCAGGGTTCGCTACAACCTGCTGATAGTCGACCCCGCAACCCTTTTTTAGAGCCTCCACCTCCTCCTCGTGCGCTTTCTGCTCTTTCAGCCTCTCCTCCTGGCTCTTGTGGAACCGACCCCTGAAGGAATCAAGCTCCATCTCTGTCTTCCGCATCGATTCCTCGAACCTCTCGGTCGAGGCCTTCAACTCAGCTTCCAGACCCTTACTCCGCTTCGACAGCTCCTGTCTCTCCTTCTTCAAGTCCTCATACTTCTCCTTCCATTTCTGGCTCTCTAGCCTCGAGTCTTTCAACTCCTCCGAGATTGAAGCAATCTTGCCGGCCAAGTAGACCCGTTTATCCCGCTCCGCCTGCAACTCCTTTCGGGATCGACTCAGCCCCTCGCTAGCCGAGTCTAGGGACTTGATAAGCTGCTCAGAGTAGATGGCGAACCTCCTGGTAGTCTACAAGAGGTCAGTGGAAAAGTTAGACGAGTAGAAGACCAAAATCAAAGTTATCAAGAAGCGTGAGAGCTAGCACCTCCTGGAAATCCTTCGCCATGGTGAAGTTCTCACGAGCGTACTCGCTATCGAAGTCCTCGGCACGAATCTCCCTATCTAACACCTTCTTCACATGAATTGCGTACGCAGCCGTGGAAGAAGCGATGCTAGCTGAGCCAGAGCCGACCAGTACGAGGTCCAACTCCTTAGACTGGCCCGTCGACCCCGACCGAGCCTTGGAGTCTGCGCTCACGTCACGGGCCCTCTTCCTCCTCCTCTCATCACGAGCCGTACGAGGAGGGGGAGTCGTAGCCCTTGTTGGCTTGACCGGAGGGACAGGAGCAGGGGCAGACTCTGGAGCGACCACCTCGGTCGGTTCGACAACAATCCACTCCTAGGTCTGTACAATCGGAGACGCGCGCGACATCTCGGTATTGGCCCTCTTGGACGAAGGAGCCTCGGCAGTAGGAGTCGAAGATGAAACCTCCCTCGGGCGTTTCTGGGCTTTCATCGCCGCCAGAAGATCCATGGGAGATAAATTGGCCATATCTGCGGGTATTCTCTCCTTCTTACCACTCTCGTTCACCCAAAATTCCGCACCAACGCTCCTCTTACCCCTGACCGAGGAGAATTTGCGATCCTCTCTTGAATAGGCGATGTCGACCCGACTCTCTTCCTCGTCGGTAAGGATCGTCTGTTTATATCCTGCAAGAGAAAAGGCACAAACGAGTTAGCAAAAAGGGTCGATATCGAGGCTCACACTTCACATATGTACGAGACCGCACTTATTGGAACGCCCCCCTCGGACAAACACTCGGGGCTGGAATGGCTCATCGGCACCCATACCCACTGGTTCTTCCAACCCGGGGTGTTCTGCCTACAGCCAGTAATCATCGCCTCGGCCAGGTTGTCCCTCTTCGATAGGAAGTAGTAACCGGCCTCGTACCTCGCTAACCTATATAAATAATGCCACTCTCTGAGAGTTGGGTACCCAAGACCGGCATCATAAAATATGAGAAGAGTCCCCAGCATGTGGCACCAGCTTATCGGTGCAATCTGGAACGGAGCCAATCCATATGAAAACAGGACGGCTTGGAACCACGCGTGGAGAGGCCAACCGACCCCATACTTAAGCACGGGAAGGAAAAATGCCACTTCATCAATGCGTGGCGGTCGACAACATCTTTCATCGCGCCTCGGTATCGTATAAGCCATTTTATGGCAGGCTATTCCCGCCGCATGCTTCTTCACGGACTCCTCGGTAGCGAGGGATACGGCGGTACGCACCGGATCGTCTGGATTGATTTGGTCCTTCTTCACGAAGGACTTATCAACCTCCATGGGTACAAATGAGTCGCTGCTGCCCTCACCAGCCTCGACGGAACCCTCCTCCTCTGAGATCTCCTCGGGGTCTATAT
>JAPKLW010003622.1:0-38310 GCA_026898455.1 Plectranthus barbatus
ACACAGTTTCCGCTGCCAAGTTATACCCTGATAATCCGGGACCAACAAGTGGTATCAGAGCGGACGGTTCTTATAGACCGTTCGTATCTGAGTCGCTTAGGACCGTGATCCGCGTTTCTTTGCGCTCTCTATTTGTTTGTCTGTTTCATTAGCTCAGGTACATCAAGATGAATAATCCGAAGCTACTCGATTACAAGACTGTGAAGCATGATATATGGCGGAAGAGGTCGCTCATCTCTCTAAAGAGCATCCATCCAGAGATGAAAGATGTGCTAGAGACAGGGCCGATTGAGATCACCAAGATTCAGCATCAGCTAGGAGATCGTCCAGCAGCTGTGATCCCAAAGCCCCAAGACGAATGGAATGCTGAGGACAGGAAGCGGAATCAGTTGGATTCCATTGCTCACGAGTTAATCCTGGCTTCTCTTCCAGAGTCGCTGATGGAAGAAGCCCTCCAGTTTGACAATGCCAAGGGAGTATGGGATTATCTTGATAGTCTATGTCAAGAAACTGATCAAATGAAACGCAACAAATTGCAGGTTGCGGTGGACAAGTATGAGTCCTTCCAGATGCTGCCTGGAGAAACCATCAAGGAGATGGAGGCGAGATTCAACGCCATCGTCAGCGAGCTAAAGTCCCTGGACAGGAAGTATTCAAATGAAGATCTTAATGCCAAGATCCTGTCCAAGATGCCCAAGGAGGACTGGTTCGTGAAGACCACAGCTCTGAAGGAGAAGGACCTGTCCAAGATGACTCCCAAGGAGTTATTTGCTCAGTTGCAGGCACACGAGTGGGACATCCAGATGGTGAACAAGAATGAGGCCATCCGGAACATCGGATCCCCCAGCATCAAAGCTCAAGATGAAGCTTACTTCGTCAAGAAGGACTTCAAGTGGAAGCACAAGAAGCCCTTCCATGCTGACAGATCTGCTGCCCAGCACAATCAGCCGAAAGAGATCCCAGTCACATCGGGATCTAACTCAAAAGACGGCGAGAGCTCTATCGCAGATCTTGAGCATCAGATGAAACGACTGGCTGTCCTTCTGGAGAAAGCCAAGTCAAAGCAGGGAGTATCTCTGAGCTCAACTGACGGAAAATTCGTCAAGAGAGCCCCCCGTGCTTGCTACCAGTGCCAATCCCCTGATCATTTAAAGTTTGAATGTCCACAGGTGGACAAAAATGAGCGGGAAAGGCTAAAGAAGCTCTTTGAAGAGCGCGCCTCCAAGGCCGTTGCCAAGGCTATGCTGACCAGGACTGAAGTACCTGACATACCCGACCATGATGATGGGGAGTATGAGTCAGACGAAGAGTCAGAAGAGGAAGCTCTACTGGCACTTATGGCAGCCTTCGGAGAAGAGTCAGCTGAAGGAAGTGCTGACAGTGAAGAGGCACTTGCTGCTGATGATCAGGTACAATCATCAGCTTCCCCAATGCATATCATGCCTTCTATCAGTTTAGACGATTCTGAGTCGCGTTGCTCCGACTCAGAAGCTGTCACTATAGACATTCTTCAAAAAGAATTTTTAAAATTTTATGAAATAAAGAATGTCTTGGCTGGCGAAAATGCTTCGCTGAAAGATAAAATTTCTGTTTTGACCAAGGAGATTGAAAAATCGAGGTCAGTCAGTGAAGAGCTAGCCACTTTGAAAAAGACTCACCTTGAGTTGCTCCAAAATTTTCAAATTACAAAAACTGAGCGAGATAATTTTCACGATCTCGTTCTGGAGCAAGAAAATAGAATAAATTTTTTGAATAAAGGCTCAAAGGATTTGGAAAAGGCTCTATCTCATTGGAAAAAGCCTTCTGATAAGTCCGGGTTGGGATTTACAAAAGATTTGAGCATAAATCAGCCCGAACTAATCAGTACTGGTAAGGGTAAGGACAAACTGGTAAATGCATCAGCACCAGCTGGTAATACCAGTCAGTCCCGTGTGGCTGATCAGCATAGGAACCATAAGTCCAGATACATAGGTGAGTCATCACGACAAAATCCTCAACTGGCAAGATCCTCTGCTGACAGGACGCCAGCATACCCGAAGACGCAGACTAAGCCGAAATATTCTAAGGCAAGGAAGTCAGCGTCAGCTGCCAGTGGAATCCGACAGCCAGCACCAGCTGTCCAGAGATTCCACGCCCAACCTTACAAGTATGCCAGTTGCCAGCATGCTTACAAGGGATCCAAATCTCAGCGGAATACTGAGAGAAGGATATTTCCCGATAGGAGGAACACCTATCGGAGGCCTCTGCTGACAGGACGCCAGCATACCCGAAGACGCAGACTAAGCCGAATTATTCTAAGGCAAGGAAGTCAGTGTCAGCTGCCAGTGGAATCCGACAGCCAGCACCAGCTGTCCAGAGATTCCACGCCCAACCTTACAAGTATGCCAGTTGCCAGCATGCTTACAAGGGATCCAAATCTCAGCGGAATACTGAGAGAAGGATATTTCCCGATAGGAGGAACACCTATCGGAGGCCTGAGCCCAATCAAAATCTTTTCTCAAGGGCTGGGAAGGCTAATCATCGTGGTCCACAATTCCAGAGACCACCAAGGCAACACATGCGGTCGGAAAGAAATTTCCGACACCCTCAGAGGAAGAATACTTCCAGAGGAACCGCACACACAGCCACACCTTCCAAAAACAAATCCATGCATTATTTTAAAAGGAAGGGAAAGGCCACAAGTGATGTCAGCAAGAGTAACACCGAGCTGAAGATTACTCAAGTCTGGATTCCAAAAGGAATGATCCAGAGATCTAACCCTGCAGGACCCGCTGATGATCGGGGACCTAAATAATTTCATTTTCTTGCAGGAACAGGATCATGCAACACAACTTCAGAGATCGAGCGAGTGGATCATAGATAGTGGTTGCTCGGCTCATATGACTGGTGAGGAGTTCCTATTTTCTGAGCTCACCAAGGTCAGAGGACCTCCAGTTATTTTTGGTGATAACTCCAAGGGCAGAGTTATCAGCAAGGGCTGCATCGAGAAGGATGATGTCAGAATTGTGAATGTATCCCTTGTCACCAATCTGAAGCACAACCTCCTGAGCATCAGTCAGCTGTGTGACAATGGTTATACCATTGTGTTTGACAAATCAGGGTGCCAGATCAAGAATGAAGAGTCTGGCGAGACCAAGCTGAAAGGAGTCAGGAAAGGAGGTCTCTATGTTGTTGACTGGCAAAGCGGGAAGACTGATACATGCTTTGTAGCCACCAGTTCCATGGAAACTAACTGGCTGTGGCACAAAAGGTTAAGTCATCTAAATTTCAAAACTATTAATTATCTAACCAAGCATGATCTTGTAGATGGTCTTCCCAAGGGCGGGTTCAAGAAGGAAGGAATTTGCAAAGCTTGCCAGCAAGGCAAACAAACTAAGAAGTCCTTCAAGAACCAGTCGCCAGTCTGCCCCAGTACCAGTCAGGTACTCGAGTTGTTACACATGGACCTGTTTGGACCAGTAACGCCGCAAACCATTGGAGGAAGACGATACTCGCTGGTGGTAGTCGATGACTACTCGCGCTATACCTGGGTAAAGCTTCTCAGAACCAAGGATGAGGTGAAGATCATTCTTCCAGAATTGATCATCCAAGCTCAGAAACAGAGAGAAGCTGTGGTAAAGCGAATTCGATCAGACAGTGGGACTGAATTCTGCAACAGTCTGCTGATGGATTTTTGTGCGGAGGCCGGGATCAAGCATGAGAGATCTACTCCAAGGCAACCGCAGCAGAATGGACTGGCAGAACGTAGGAACAGGACGCTGAAAGAAGCAGTCCGGTCCATGCTGGCTGAGTCCGGTTTGGGACAGAGTTTCTGGGGAGAAGCGTTGGTGACTGCCTGCTACACTCAGAATAGAAGCGGGATCAACGACAGACTCCAGAAAACTCCCTACGAAGTGTATTTTGGTCGTAAGCCTTCTATAGCTCATCTTCGTGCATTCGGTTCACCATGTTATATCCATAATAATGGGAAGTCGAAGTTAAATGCTTTCTCGCCTAAGGCTGATGAGGGTGTGTTTGTCGGATATGGACATCCCTTTCACAAGGGCTATAGAGTATTTAACAAGACTACCCAGCTTGTGGAAATAACATGCAATGTTGTTTTTGATGAAGCTACTTTAGTGCGCAGGACCTTACGCCAACTGGCTGAAGATGTTCCTGAGGTCGAGGATGTCAGCGACCAGTTGGGCAGGAATTCTTCCGATGCTCAACCAACTGGTTCGACTAGACCTGTGACTGGATCATCTTCACAACCAGTTCCCTCAGGTGCCCATCAGCAACCTGAGAGGGTCGGTGATGCAAATGACCTTGCTGAGACCTTACACTCAATCTCCCTGAGTGGATCTAGCAAAAATCAAGGGGGAATTCCGACTGGAATCTTTGAGCCAGAAGACAACGATGAACCAGCTGGAATGGAGATACCAGCTGATACTGTCAACGTTGGTGAAGGTTCGGGAAGTCAGTCAGACAGTGGAGCTGAGGAGGATGTTCCGACTGGTGAAGGTCAACTGCCAGTTGCAGTTCCAGCTCCGACTGGTGACAATGTGGAAGCACCAGTTATCAGGACAGATGAACCTATTTCACAGCCGGCACCAGCAGTCGCTGGTCCTCCCAGATGGCTGAGGGATCACCCAACTGATGCTATTCTCGGTGATCCGGAAGGTTCGGTTAAGACTCGACACGGCAGTGCGCTCCTGAGTTGCTTTATTTCTCAAATGGAACCTACTTCCATAGGACTTGCGCTAGAATCTGCTGATTGGATTAATGCCATGCAAGAGGAGCTTGCTGAATTCACTCGCAATGATGTTTGGGACTTGGTGGAGAGGCCATCACATCAGTCAGTGATTGGCACCAAGTGGGTTTTCAAGAACAAGCGAGATGAGAATGGCACCGTGGTCAGAAATAAAGCTCGTTTAGTCGCCAAAGGTTACAGGCAGTGTGAAGGGATCGATTTCGATGAGACCTTCGCACCAGTTGCCAGAATGGAGGCGATACGGCTGTTCCTTGCGTATGCAGCGTATCACGGCTTCACAGTATTCCAGATGGATGTGAAGAGCGCCTTCTTGAATGGCGAGCTAAAAGAGGAGGTTTATGTTGAGCAACCTCCAGGCTTTGAAGTTGGCACCAAGGTGTACAAGCTGAGAAAGGCCCTGTATGGATTGAAACAGGCGCCCAGGGCTTGGTACGAAACGCTGTCACAATTCCTTATCAGCAATGGATTTCGGAAAGGGAAGATTGATAGAACTCTCTTCCTTCTCAAGGATGGAGGTGACATGCTGATGGTGCAGATCTATGTTGATGACATCATATTTGGATCAAGGAATATATCTCTCTGCGAGAAGTTTTCTCAACTGATGCAGACATCATTTCAGATGAGTATGATGGGCAAGTTAACATACTTTCTCGGACTCCAGGTCCAGCAGTCAGCTGATGGAATTTTAATCAGCCAGCGAAAGTATACGAAGGAGTTAATTCAGAAGTACTGCCCAGAGAAAACTAAGTCCCTCAGAATACCTATGAGCACCAGTTGTCATATATTTCTTGATGAGCAAGGTGAATCAGTTGATCCTACCATCTACCGAGGAATCATTGGATCACTTCTCTATCTCACAGCCAGCAGACCCGACATCTCGTACTCAGTCGGAGTGTGTGCCAGATTTCAAGCCAATCCGAAAAGGTCACACATGGAAGCTGCAAAGAGGATAGTGAAATATCTGAAGGGGACTGAATCTCTTGGAATATGGTATCCCAGAAATGATGAGCTTACACTCATTGGATATTCAGATTCAGATTTTGCTGGATGCCGTATAGATCGAAAGAGTACCAGTGGTACGTGTCAGTTTCTAGGACACAAGCTAATCAGTTGGTTTAGCAAGAAGCAGCACTCAGTTGCTACATCTACCACTGAAGCTGAATATGTTGCCGCTGCCAGTTGCTGTGCTCAAATTATTTGGATCAAGCAACAACTGGAGGACTATGAAGTGGACACTGGCTGTGTTCCAATCTATTGCGACAACAACAGCGCTATGTGCATCACGAAGAATCTGGTTCACCATTCTAGAACCAAGCACATAGATATTCGACATCACTTCATACGTGATCATGTCGAGAAGAAGGATGTCAGCGTGGACTACATCAGAACTGAAGATCAATTGGCTGACATCTTCACCAAGCCACTACCAGAAGCAAGATTCAAGGAGTTGTGCATCAAACTCGGTCTTCTAGAGATTGATGCGAGCCCAAGTGTTGAGGAAGAATGAGTCCCAGCTCTCATTCTGTTCTTGGTCTTCAGGAGGATGCTGATTACGACTAAGTCCAAGCTCTTAGTTGTTTTCATTCCAGTGGCATCTCTAGCTCACTGTTGGTTACTACTGGCGGAACTTATCCATTAATTGTCAAAGGAAATGAGTCCCAGCTCTCATTTCAATTTGCCAGCATATACCATCAGTTGAAGCGAAATTGGGTCCCAGCTCCCAATTTCAAGCGATGATAAGAAGTGGATTTCTTGAAGAGAAGATGACGCGGAATAAAATTGAGTCCAAGCTCTCAATTTTTCTTATCTTTCGAGTTGTCAGCAGACAACTGGCGAATTCCTACGACTGACTCGGGTGCCAGTCTTAAGTACCAGTTGTCAACTGGTAAGGAGGCCATGCTGACAGGGGGAAGTATTCAACTGGCATATAACTGTTGACCAGTTATACTACTGATGACCAGTTGAGTCCCAGCTCTCAACTGACAATCTCTTGCAGTCCAAGAGTCTTGCCAGCTGTATCAGAAAAGGCGGGATTGTTCAAATCCGACTTGCGTGTACAGCCTTCAGAATTTAATGCGACATTTAATGCCACATTTAATGTGCACAGTGTCTGCGCAGTCCGACGCTTGGGTGCCACCAATCGCTGCGTGCCACGTCAGCCCCACGGTGTAGCCCACGTCAGCACGACCGCGCACGTCGCACAGGGAACCGGGCCTGCTGATGACCGTCGATCCTCGCTTGCTGAGCGTTGATTCTGGACGTCTGATCCTGCATGGGCCAAGTATAAATACCCGATCACTTCCTTCGGGTTAACCTTTATGTTTCCCTACTTTCAGAACCCTACTTTCAAAATTCTCTCATCTTTCCTTGAGATTTTCTGAAACTTGAATATTTCTGAAGTCATGGCATCATCTTCTCGACCTCCAGCTGATAACCCTCCATCTACACCTACATCATCCCAGCCTGGTTCACCAGCTCTACCCCTCGCTGAAGCCCATATGCCAACTTATACTGGCATAGTGAAGATTGAAGATGTCGATTACACATATCCATTCGCCCGACTGGTTCAGTTGAACAGGCCGGCGACCAGGGGACAGCTCTCTAACGTGCAGGTTAGGGCTGCTCAGGTCCAGAAAGAGAAAATATTGAATGCGAAACTGGCCCTGAAAAATTACGGGGAGGAGCTAATGGAGATGATTGACCGAGAAGAGCTCCGACAGTACCTGACGGCGACACCCCAGACATTTCATCCACACATGGTAGCCGAGTTCTACGCTCGGGCCGTGATAGCTGACGACAGGAAGTCCTTCACAACTTCCGTTTTTGGTCACCTGATCACCGTCACTGCGGAATACCTCGCCGATCTCTTCGGACTGAGGAATGAAGGAGAAGATGTGGCCACGTATCTTCAGGACGATACGGCAGAATTCCGGAGGAGGTGGGCGCAGTGGAAAAGGCCAGAAGTCACCGCCTTCCGGACTGGCATGAAGAAGTCCGAGATGGAGGAGTACTGGCAGATGGTGTGCGATATTGTGGTTCGCATGCTTCAATGCAAAGTCGGCTCGTACGCCGAGTTGAGCCTGCGGAAGTTCTCCGTGATGTGTGCCCTGGTGGATGGGATTCAGGGCAACTGGGCCGAATTTTTCTTTGGCCGGTTGCTGGAGAATGTGGCGCGGAATGTCATCGTGCCAACGGAAGGGAGATTTGCCCACGCCGTATCCTTCGGGCTGAGGATCAGCCACATCCTGGAGATGGAGTTAGGTGATGGCGTGGATCAGGGGGAGCAGCTGGTTGGTTCCGACTTCATACCAGCCACGAAGGCGAAGCTGCCTCACCCAGATTACAAGAAGCCACGAAGGCTGAAAGGGAAGTCAGCAGTGGACCCTGCTGAGGTCGTTTCTGAGGAGGACTCAGAAGACCTGGGAGAACAAGTGCCAGCCGTGGCTCTCCCACTGACTGAGGAGGCAAGAGCTCGGTTGAAGAGGAAGCTGGAGATGGAGTCTCTTTTCGAAACTATGGAAGGCGCGGTGGCTACGGCGACTGGTATCCACCCACGGGATGTACAACTGTTACCAGTCACCAAGAAGCCATCCCACAAGAAGCCCAAGACCTCCCAGCACCAGCAGCCACCATCAGCTGTTGCTTATGACCCTGAGTCTGGGAAGATCTCCATCCCAGTCAAGAAGTCCGTCTTGGGACTGACTGAGGAGGAGACCCTCGAAAGGATGACTCGCAAGAGGAAGCGCATCCAGACCAGAGCTCAGAAGCTGGTAGAGCAGGCGAAGAAGGAGCAGCAAGCCTCCATAGTCAGGAAGAAGCAAGCCCAGGCAAGGCTGAAGGCCTTGGCCGACCAGCAGAGGAGAGAGGCGGAACTGGCGGCCAGGGATGAGAGGTTTGCCAAGATAAAGGCCGAGACAGAGGCCAGGCGCCAGGCAGAGCTGGCAGAACAGATGAGACTGGCGGCCAAGGGCAAAGGAAAAGCGCTCAAAATCTCAAGTGCCGGCCGACCAGCACCAGCCCCACCAGGCGAGCTCCTACCTGAGGAAACATTTGAACAACTGCTGGTGATGGGTGCTGACGAAGACATAATGTCTATCGTAGACCAGTACCAGGAGAAAGAGGAAGCTCCTGGTGGAGGTGAGGACGTCCCACTGGCTGCGCAAGGGGAAGCCAGTGGAGGAGCTAAGGAAGACCCACTGGCCGCGCAAGGGGGTGCCAGTGGAGGAGAAGAAGAGCGGGCGACCACCCCGGTACAACTGGCGAGCTTCTCGGATGTCAGTTCTGAATCCGAGGATGAAGAGGAACCAAGGGCTGAGGAGCCAGAGCAGGAGCCAGCTGCGGAGGTGGTTCATCACTCAATGGTGCAGAGGATGGAGCCAAGGGATCTGTTCCCAGACATTGATGATAAGGCTCATCATCCTGCCAGTCGCCCCCGATCCACAGATGCCTCGACATCAACTTCCGGGCGACCAGCAGCATTCCCTACACCACCAGTTAGGCGTGCACGAACTGAGAGGCGCCCTTATATGCTCTGCATCCAAGAGCATCAACTGGTTGATGAGGATACCTTCCAGGCTCGAGTGACAGGGGTGCACCGGTGGGAGCAGCGCGGGGAGATGGCATTTCATAATTCAAGAGTGCCAGAGCCATCTGCATTCAACATCATACCCCTCAGCGGACTCCCCCACCAGTCGGTATATGCCTCCAGACTCTCTGACTGGTGCCTGCCCCTGCAGCCAGTGGAATATTATAATTCCATCCTCTATGAGTATGCAGAGAACATCACGGTGGAGGTTGAAAATGCCGTCAATGACGAGATGATATCCAGCTACCGAAGGCTCTGGAGGGTGGATCCAAAACTATGTCTGGAGTTCAGGAGATGGCGGATTTTTGATAGATGCCAGCGCCTGCTGACTGTGGAGAAGCGGGCGGTTCTCTATGCCAGGCTGGGTCTTGGCTACTGGAGAGCGGAGGAGGAGTGGGCTAATGCTTTCATGGGCACTGATCCTGAGTGCCCCCAGCAGCTGTCTACAAGGAGGATCCAGCGCCGCTTGCTGAAGATTGCAGAGTATAGGCAGCTGACTGGAAGCTCCGGCCTCCCGCCACGACAAAAGGTCAAGTTACCTTTCCTCCAGTTCCGAGTCAGCAGTCGGGGGTACCAGCTGACGTACGCGCTCCGACGCCTCAAAGTGCTGGTTACCCTCCCAAGGATCCCTCCCTATCATGCTATCCTGTTCGACATGGCTGCCTGCGCCTTGCTGGTAGACCACATTGTGGAGGAGGATCCTTCTCGTGGTTTGTGGCTGACCCTTGCCGTCCCTCCTGTTCCTATTGTCTCGGGCGATCTCGTCCCTGATCATATGGACTGGCAAGTGGTGGATTTCACAGCCCCACCCATTTTTGAAGAAGTCCAGCCAGCTCCAGCTGCGGTGCCAGTAGCAGAGCCAGCAGCTGCTGTATCAGCAGAGGAGTCAGCAGCAGCTGATGCACCAGTCTTGGAGCCAGCTGCAGTGCCAGCGGAGGAGCCAGCCCCGATGGAGATATCAGCTGCATCTGAACCAGCAGCGGCTCCTTCCGCAACTGATGTACCTTCCTCTTCCCTTGAAGTATCAGCACAGCCAATCTCTGAGATCCATCCCCCTGCGCAGCTTCTTGCAATCATTGATGCCAGGATGGACCAGCGCTTCGCCAGCTTCCAAACCGAGATGACTCAACAAATGGAGTCATTCACCGCTGGAGTGTCCTCCTTTTTGGCGCGGATCCAAGAGGGGGAAAGTGCGCGAGCACGAGCTGAGGCTGAGAGAGCCCGTCTTGCTGAAGAGGAGAGGAGGATAGCTGCTGAGGAAAGGGAGAAGAGCAGACAAGACATGGCAGCGCTCACTGAGATCCTGAGGTCCTTAACCAGCAAAACTCAATCACCAGGATCATCTTCTCAGCCATAGTCTAGCTTCTTCATTTTGTTGTAAGTATTTATATCTCTAGACTAGTCAGTTTTCTATCCTGTACTTGTAACTACAACATATTAATGGATTGATTACTGACAAGTTGATGACAATTCCTCATTGTCCAACAATTGTCTGAGTATTTACTTACCAGCTGAACTTACACTTCCAGTGTAATCAGCACCAGCACTCGTATCACACACTTTAAATCTTTTTGCTCTGATCTCAATTCTCATATTTTAAACGAGCAATATCCCTCTTTGTTTGAGGGGGAAGATTTTAGTTAGAGCTGATGTGAGGAAGTGGTTTCATGGGTTTAGATCTGATAGGTTTATTTTGTAAAACCCTGAGATACTTTGTAACTTTCCTCATCAGCTGAGTGCTCGCTGGTTAGGCTTTGATCGCACCAAAAAGGGGGAAATTGTTGGGAAATTTGGCTAAGTTTCCTCTCCCCAGTAGCTACTTGTTTAGATTCTAGTTTGGTGTTTTGGTGGATCAAATCCTAAGTCCTACCAGCGTCAGTTTGTCTCTAGAATAGCTCTAGTCTCAAATGTAAAGTCCTGTTTAGGTCTTTTGAGTTGTAAGTCGCAGCTGATCAAGACTCATGCTGACACTGTTCATCAGCATGAGATGTACTTACCAGTTGAGAGAAGTCTCACCAGCAAGCGACTGACAAGACTCGTGCTGACACTGTTCATCAGCATGAGAAGAGCTACTGGCTGATCACTGTTCACCAGTTGGGAAGGATTTCACCAGCAGGCGGCTGACAAATCCTACCAGCAGAATAGGTGTTCTCACTGACACTGTTCACCAGCGGTGAAGCCACCAGTCATGGGAGATTCCACGAGTTAACATCAGACATATTGGTAGACTTAGATTGTGCCAACGCAAGTCACCAGTAGAGACTGCCAGCACAAGATCACCAGAATGATCTACCAGTCGGATGTTACCAGCAGAATTCCAGATTCTCTCTCCCAGAGTCTTAGAGACAAAAAGGAGATTCGTCTGAGGAATAAACTGACAAAGTATGACTTAAGGGAGGATACCTTAAAGTCTATCAGTTCAAGACACCAGTTCCGATTCCTCGTACTGACGAATAGTGCCGTTCTGACATAAAGAGATCAATGTCAGATAAAGTGGACAAAAGCATGGCGCTTTCCGGAAATTCCTACCTGCCGCCGTCAGAAGGACATGCGACGACAGAGACCTTTTCCGGATGAGTCCAAACGGCTAGAAATTTGAATGGGATCCTGCGTCTATAAATAGGTCGGAGCTACCAACATTTAAGAAGCTTGCACGCTTGCTCCATCAACATTCAATACTCTCGCTCAACTACCGAAAGTCAGAAACTTTATTGCAAGCAAGCAAAACACTTTCGAGGCCTTTCTAAAGGCTATTCGTGTGTTGATTTATTCAAACACGAGACTTCAAGCTTCCAGCTTGTAAGTTATTGATCTCTTTGGTGTTCTTTCTCTTCCGAGGAAGTTCACAGCAGCTCTTGTGCCAGCCAGCACTTGAGTTATTACGGGCCTTTTTGCCGTATTGAGAAGACACGTTCTTGGGAGAGCTAAACACCCACGCAGTCAGCTAAGGAGGTTGAAGTGACGTGCTCGCACTCCAACAGCTGATCAGAGTTGAAGAAGGACAAGGCCGGGAGCGGTTGATCTAGTGAACTGGTGGACGAGGCATTCACCAGCTAGAGATAGATCGTAGGACGCTTGTACCCGATTACTCTTAGTGAAATTTCCAGTGCTACGACTGGAGAGTGGACGTAGATCAGTCGATCGAACCACTATAAATCCTTTTGTCTTTTATCAGCTTTCTGCATTTCATACTGATTTAAAACCCAGCACACAAGTGCTGGTGTATATCTGAAAACTGATATAACTGTGCAAACAAGGCCAAAAACATTCTAAGTCTTGAGCTATCAGCTGACGAGCCAGTCGCCAGTCAGCTGAGTACTCAGAGTGCCAGTTGACTTACCAGCTGACAAGGTCCCAGTCAGCTGAGTAACCAGCAGAGCGCAAGAAACGAATTAACACAGTTTCCGCTGCCAAGTTATACCCTGATAATCCGGGACCAACACTAACTTTGATACCAATTGTAGGATTCAAGTCTACAATAGACAACACGAATTGCCACTTTAATTTGCCAAGGATCATTCTTAGGATATCGAAAATAAATATAAATTAAATAAATCAGGCGAACCTAAGCATGCTCCTACAAAATTAATTGCAAAGGGATGGATCTACGGAATACCTTAACTCCAGCGACTGATCTACAGATCTAGATCGATGACGGAGACTTGTTCCAATAGATCTGATCTTCTGATATGTTCCCTTGCTCAATCCGGAAATCTGGTGAGGATACGCTACCGGATCTACAGCCGCCCACTCTCTCTCAATCTCTCTAGGGTTTCTGATTTTGAAACTTCAAACTTATGTGGGAAAATGAGAGATTTATCTATTTATATAGATCTGGAGAATGGGCTATTAGGGTTTAATAAACCCTAATAGACTCTGAACAATGTTGGGCCAGACCAGGGATCAAATGAAAATAATAAAGTGGGCCTCCTATTAATTAATTTCATGTTCAACCTAGAACATAATTAATTAATAAACATTAATTCATGCCACCAAATAATTAATGCTGACCTACCCCTTTATTACCACGTTATTAGGAACGGGTTGCATTGACTTGGTTAATCCCCATATTTAAGGTTTCAGACATTCATCAATTAATTCTGCATATGACAATTAGCTGTAATTAATTAATCTCTTATTATTCCTGAGTAGTACCACTCAACCCTTATCGCTTATGCTTGAATCAATGATTCAGCCTGCAGGACTTAGCATAACAAAACTCGTGAGCTTCCCAGGGAATGTCACCATCCTGAAACGGATATGGTTATCTAAATCAAGCCTGAGGAAACCCCACACAAACTGCTATCACCCAAGATGCAGATATACGAGTACATGTAAGACTCTCCACCATAGCAAGTCAAAGTGACAGTCAACCCATGTGTGCCCCTCAGCTTTCAATAGACTTTAGATCCGACCAAGTTACCGAGATCTTTACTCATTCATATGTCAAGTAGAATGGTTCATCTCACTGTTGATCATATCAATACATTTAGATGTACCGGTCACACAAAGCAGTCAAGATAAACCAATTATGGACTTGTGTGCTGCAGCCTAAACCGACAGCCAAACCAGAAACTGTCTCAGCTGTGATAACTGTTTATATCTCGCTAGGTCGAACGATCTATACGATCTTCTGTGATCTCTTACACACCGTATGATCTCCCTATCAACGAGATAATGGATTGTTTTTTCGCATTGTATGATTGTTAATTCATACAAGAGTTGTTTATTGCAAGTCATTAATGATTACCAGTATATCAAACATAACGTTTCCCAATATACCAATCACAATGCTTTTATGTATACAATTCCAACATACTGGACATTCATTAATTTATTAGAGCTTCTAACAAGCTACCACAATTAATGAATTTCTTATTTCCTGAGTAGTACCACTCAAACCTTATCATTCATGCTTGAACTTAATCAGCCTGTAGGACTTTAGCACGATGAATGTTATTGAGCTCCTCAGGGAATGTCCCCATCCTATTACTCGGATATGGTTACCTAGCTCCAGTCTCAAGCTGTAATTCATGAACTGTTGTTACCCAAGATGCGGGTATACGAGCACGTTACTCAGGCTCTCCACCATGGCAAGTCAAAGCAACAGTCAACCCGTGAATACCCTTGAACCTTCGTTAGGGTTTGGACTCAATTAAGATCAAGATCTTGTATTCTATGATGTCAGACAGTAGAATACATTTCACTGTGGTCCAATCAGTACGCAACCGCACGTACCATCATATCAAGTAATCAAGACAGATTACTTCTTTCTAACTATGCAGCCTATACCAACAGACTTATCCTCGTACACTGTCTCGACTGTGATAATATTTATATCTCACTAGGACAAGTGATCATACTGTCTTCTGCAATCTACAACACGCCGTGTGATCGTCCCTATCGGTAAGATAAGAGGATACCGTTGTTGCTCGCATGTAAGTTTGTTTAACAGATAGGAAATACCGTTGAATGTATACTCCTTGTAATAAATGCTTTCTTTATACAAAACCCAAAAATCTCCCACTTATACTCAAAGCATTACACTCGCTATTACAGAGTATACAGTGCGTGTATCTAGCCTAGCTATCACATTAACCACTTCTTGTGGTAGGCATCCACCTCAGACCTAGTCCACGAATATGTCTTTCGTAAACCTTCTGTGCCAAGCAATTTGTGAATAGATCAGCAAGGTTGTCACTAGTGTCAATCTTCTTGATCTTCACATCGCCCCTCAATACGATCTCTCGTATGATGTGGTACTTTCTCTCTATTTGTTTGCTCGCCTTGTGAGTCCGTGGTTCCTTCAAGTTAGCCACTACACCAGAGTTGTCACAATGAATTGTGATGCTCTTAGGTAAACTCGGAATCACATCGAACTCTAAAAGGTAGTTCTGGAGCCATACCCCTTCTTTCGAAGTTTCGGAGGCGGCGACATATTCCGCCTCCATGGTGGAGTCAGCAATGAATTTCTGCTTTGCGCTCCTCCAAGATACAACCCCACCTCCCAAGGTAAACACATAACCTGAGGTCGATTTCTTCTCATCCTGGTCCCCTTGGAAATCCTAATATGTATAACCCACAGGGCACAAATCCTCACTTTGATAAACTAGGCAATAATTCCTAATTATCTTCAAATACTTGAGGATGTGCTTTACCGCAGACCAATGTGCCTGTCCAGGGTTAGATTGATATCTTGCTACCATGCCAACGACATAAAAAATATCAGGCCTGGTACACAACATTGCATACATGAGGCTACCCACCGCAGATGCGTATAGTACAAGACACATCTCATCTTTCTCACTCTGTGTCACAGGACAATGCTCAGTAGAAAGATGTACGCCAGGTCTGAAAGGTAGCAAGCATTTCTTGGTGAGTTGCATGCTGAACGGGGCTATCACAGTATCCACATAGGATGCATGTGATAAGCTTAACATCCTTCTCTTACGATCCCGTAAGACCTTAATCCCAAGGATGTACCCAGATTCTCCCAAATCCTTCATTTGGAACTGTTCGGTTGACCAACGTTTAATCTCCGACATCACTCCCTCGTTGTTTCCAAATAGGAGTACGTCGTCCACGTATAGTGCAAGGAAAACTACGCTCCCACTAACACAAAGTCGGTATACACAACTTTTATTCTCCAACTGTGAAAATCCATAAGATTTAATCACATCGTTGAAACGTAAGTTCCACGATCTTGAAGCTTGCTTAAGTCCATACAAGGACTTCTTAAGCTTCCGGACAAGATGTTCTTCGCCCTTGCGCATATAACCTTTGGGTTGCTGCATATAGATGTCCCTACCTTCTTCAAGGTAATCATTTAGAAAAGTGGTTTTAACATCCATTTACCAGATCTCGAGGTCCAAATATGCTGCTATTGCAAGAAATATCCGGATGGACTTGAGCATGGCTACGGGTGAAAATGTTTCGTCATAGTCTATGCCCTCTTTCTGACTATAACCCTTTGCCACCAGCCTAGCTTTGAAAGTCGTAACTTCTCCATCCGCTCCCTTCTTTCTCTTTTATACCTACTTGCACCCAATGGCCTTAAAGCCATCAGACATCACAACTTTCTGGTACACGTCCATAGCGGTTATGGATTCACTCTCAGAATCCATGGCGATGTGCCACTTCGCAACATCCTTGTCTTGCACTACCTCTTCGTAGCTCAGTGCGTCAGAGTCCTCATGTCCGTCTTTAGGGCTCAAATCCAAAGATTCACCCACGAACATGTACCTTTTCGGCAGGAAAATAACTCTCCCACTGCGACGATGCATCGGTGCCGTGTCAGCAGTTGGTGCAGCAACTTGTGGTTCGGCACCTTGCACTAAAAAACCCGCCAGTGGTGTTGTACCTCTCATAGGTGCACTCACGTTTGCACGTTCCCCTTCCCTTGGAATTGCAATCTCATCTTCAATTTCTTGAAAAACTATATCACTCATTGTCTTGTGGTTTCTCACATACTCGTCCTCCAAGAATCTAGCGTTGGTGCTAACAACGATTCTCTGACTCTTAAGACAGTAAAAGTAACCACCTTTCATTTGCCTAGGATACCCTATAAAGAGCATTAACTTGGTCCTACTTTCTAACTTATCAGGTTTCTTCATCAGCACGTGTGCCGGACAACCCCATACTCAAAACTTGCTCAAACTGGGTTTGCGTCCAAGGAAGAGCTCACAAGGTGTCTTAGGAACCAATTTAGAAGGCACCAAGTTTAAAATGTAAGCCACTGTTTCCAATGCGTATCCCCAAAACGATATGGGTAAGCTTGCATAACTCATCAATGATCTCACCATCTCCAAAAGAGTTCTATTTCTTCTTTCGGATACACAATTTTGCTGGGGAGTACTGATGGGTTTTGTATACAGAAAGCATTTATTACAATGAGTATACAACGGTTTATTTCTCCTATCTGTCAAACAAACTTACATGTATGTAACAATGGAATCCTCTTGTCTCACCGATAGGGACGATCATACGGCATGTAGTAGATCGCAGAAGACAGTATGATCACATGACCTAGTGAGACATAAACATGATCACAACCGAGATAACGTATGAGGATAAGTCTGTCCGGATGGCTGCGACATTGTCGGAATAAGTAGTCTGTCTTGCTTACTTGACATGCTGGTACGCAAGGGTGGTGTATTGATGGACCGCAGTGAGATGCGTTCGACTGTCTGACATCAGCGAATACAAGATCTTTCTTGATTGATTCCAAACCCTAACGAAGGTTCAGGGGTTTGCACGAATTGACTGTTGCTTTGACTTGCCATGGTAGAGAGCCTAAGTAACGTGCTCGTATATCCACATCTTGGGTAACAGCAGTTCGTTTAGTACTGCCTGAGACTGGGTTTAGGTAACCATATCCGAGTAATAGGATGGGGACATTCCCTGAGGAGCTCAATAATATTCATCGTGCCAAAGTCCTGTAGACTGATTAAGTTCAGGCACGAGTGATAAAGTTTGAGTGGTACTAATCAGGAATAATAAGATATTAATTAATTGTAGATAGAGCTTTTCAGAAGCTCCGATTAATTAATGAATGTCCGGTAACCTTAAATATGAGGATTCTTAATTATATGCAGCCCGTTCTCATAACGTGGTAATAAAGGGGTAGGTCAGTATTAATTCTGTGGTGAAAAAAATTAATATTAATTAATTAATTGTGTCCTGGGTTGTGGACATGGGAATTAATTAATTTATGGGCCCACTTTATTATTTGCATTAGGTCCCAGGTCTGGCCCAAAGTAAATATGCTGAATTGAGCCCAGCAGCCCATTAGGGTTAAAACCCTTGGTCTATAAATAGACAACTCTCTCTCACAAGTTGTAACACATTTCAAATCAGTGAAACCCTAAGAGAGAGAGAGAGAGAGAGGGGCGGCGGCTACTCAGTGCCGAGGGAGGAGAATTTTGATTCTAACCTTGCACAACTACAGATCTGTGGAATCCTCACCAGTAGCAGATCTGAACAACATTGGGATACAACCCTGAAGATCTAATCTAGAGAACATATTTCTTTTCTTCTCTTGTTTTTAATCAAATCTTAAAATTAGAATCCGTCTAATTTATGTTTCCGCAGATTTGATTAACATCGTATGGTTGATTCAAGATTTGGAATTCAAACGCGAAAAATCGGTACAGAGACTACGAAATTAAGGTAATCTCTATTATCCACACATTAAATTCATAGGAGCATGCTAGGGTTTGTGAATTGGTATTGTGAACAATAAACCATAAATCGATCCGGCTTATTTGGATTTTGTGATTCGATTCACGGATAAATCCCTACAGTTGGTATGAGAGCGAGGTTTCTGATTTATGGCTCTGTTGTTCATAATAAATTCATTAATGCATGCATGAAATTTTATTTTGTCGTGGATGGTTTTTGTTCCTCGTGGCAACCCGTTTGATTCAGCCCGCGGTGGTTTATCTGTGTAGGGTTGAATCTGTCTTATAAAATCACGAGAAAATCCATGATTAGATTAGATTTGATAGAAAATTGTAATGGAATAGACTCTATAATTTTTTATTCGAATCTGTAATAGGACGGGTCGGGACGAACAACAAAGACGGAGCTGACGGACAAGGGTGGCAGGAGGCCACGTGCTTGTGCGGCTACGGCGGCAATGGCAGCAGCGGGCCGCGGTCGCGGGCGGCAACGCGTGCGGGCGCACGGCAGCGGGCGGCGGAGGCCAGTGGCGCGGGGCACGCACGCGGCGGCAGCGTGTCCATCGTTGGCAGGGGCTGGTCCTGTCGCGCTGGTTCGTGTTTTGGCGGTTGGCCCAATTTGATGTAAATCCCTAGGGTTTGCACTAGGGTTTGGGGCCAATCATCAAATCACAGAACCCTAAATCCCAAAAGATTTGGAGGCCCTGGAAGATTTGATGAAGATTTGGGTTTATCCAAATAAATTCCAATTTCAAATTGTAATAGATAGGATTTTATTTCCTATTTTGTAGGGCCATGAGGAATTTTTTTTTGCCTTAATTGTCCTTGTATGATATGTGATTTATTATGTGTGCATTTAAGCATGTGTAGATAATTGGAAAAACATGATTTACTGCTTTTATTATTTACAGTTCTCCAAGCATGTTTATGTGATTAATTTCTTGTTGGATTATGTTTTGGGAATTTTTGGGCTTGTTTTATTATATGCAAAAATTTGGATAATATAATGAAAAAGAAATTATCTGTGCACATATAAGAAACCATTTTGAAAGAGAAATACTAAGCGGATTTTTTTTAAAAATCAATAGACCTCCACAAGGCGGTCCTAGGCTGTAAGTGTATCTCTCGCTCTAGTAAACGTCTACGAGTGTAGCTTGCTAGTTCTTGGAGATGCATGGGTACAATGGTTGGGATTTCTAGACAAACAATTTAAATCATGTGAATAGTGGGAGGGTTTTGCGTAAACGTCTACGATTGAAGCTTGCGTAGATCTCTTTCATAAGTATTCTAGGATTGGTTCAAATTATATATAACAAAAGCTTTAAGGGCTATGCGGTATGGTTACGTGCCATGCTAAACTGTCTCTTTTGGCCAGAGTTAGGGGGTATTTGGTTGGTGGGTTTCGGAATCAGGGAATGGAATGATTCCGAAACCCACCGTTTGGTTATCGGGTTTCATTCCCGTGGGAATGAATTGATTCCCAAAAACTTGGGAATCCCCATTCCCCCATAATTTGGTGGGTTTCATTCCATTCCCATTTTTATGCACAAAATTGTTTGATTGTTTTTTTATTTTTATAATTTCCTATAATATTAGTATTAAGATAATAATATTAGATTAGTAATTAAAAAATATTATAGTATATTATTATTATTATAAAATATTATACTCCCTCCGTCCCACCTCAATTGTCCCACTTTCCTTTTTCGTCCGTCCCACCTCAATTGTCCTATTACTTAAAAAGGCAACTTTTTCACACTCAACAATAAAATATTAATTCAACTCAGCTTACTTTACACTCACCCTCCTTGGTTATTGTGCCCAAAGTCACCGGGACAATTCAGCCGGGACAGAGGGAGTATTAATTATGATGTTATATAAAATTATAATTAAAATATAAATATATTATTATATATTCTTAATTATAATATAAAATATTATCATGATTATATATTATTATATCATTTAGTAATATTAATAAATAAATAAATATAATATAATATTGTTTAATTATATATTATTACTATATTTAGTATATTAGTAAAATAAAATATTATAATATTAAATAAGATTATTATTATAAAATATTATATTATTATATAATCTTAATTATAATATAAAATATTATTATAATTATATTAGCAAATATAATATAATAATTATTAATATATATAATATTAAAAAATATTATATATTTCAAATTTTAATATAATTATATAATTATGATATCATTATAAAATATTATAGTAATTATGATATTATATGAAAATTATAATTAATATATAACGCAATAGTATATAATCTTAATTATAATATGAAATATTATCATAATTATATATTATTATATTATTTATTAATATTAATAAATAAATATATATAATATTTTTTAATATTATATTATTAATAATATTATTATTATAATATTAATAAAATTATATTAATTATTTTAAAATAGTCATTTAACATTAATATAATTATAAATAAATATATAATATTATTTTTTTTTTATCAAATTAATTATTATTATATTTGTGTATTATTTAATATTTTTCTTAATATATAAATTTAAAGAATTTAAAATGATTCTAAACCCATCTTATATACCAAACATCTTTATTGGAATACTTAAACGCATACCCATTCCCTTTATTTTAAAACCCATAACCATACCCATACCCATAGTGATTCCGACACTTATACCAAACGCCCCCTTAAATTTGTGGTTAATCGCTTAGAAGCATCTTAGGATATAATGCAGTTGTTGCTTCTCTGTCCCTGAGAGATGGCTTGGTCTAAGGTTTTCACTAATTATCAATTTCTAGCGTCGAAAGGTTCCTGACATGGTAGTGAAATTAAAGAATTGGGGCTTAAAACCCGCAGTTTTGGTTGAGGGTGACATCGTAAACGTCTACGAGTGTAGCATGCGGTGGGAACTCTTGGGCAATTAGTGGATAACATGTGTATTTGATTTATGAAAAGGTTTTCAATGCATTTGTTTCGAAGTTCTGCATGTATGTTCTTATTTAAGATTCTTTATTGTCTCAGATATGTCTATGTCTAATGTCATCAATATTCTCGCAGAAAATTCTTTAACTGGTCCAAACTTCCTGGAATGGAAACGCAATCTTGAATACAACCTGGCAGCAGAAGAACATATGTTCGTTCTGCAAGTACTTCGTCCCATAGTGCCCACTACTGAGTCCTCTCAAGAGGAAGTAGACTATTATAACAAGTGGGAGAAATCGAACAATGTAGTCAAGTGCTACATGATGACCACTATGTCAAAAGTCTTATAGCAGCAGCATCAGCACCATAGGGACGCCTATGACATTATGGCCAGTTTGACGGCGACCTATGGGGAAACTGATAGAGCTGTCAGATTCAATCTCATGAGGGATATCGTGAGTAGAAAAATGATTGATGGCAGCTCAGTGAGAGAGCACGTAGTTTCCATGACTCACCTCATGGATGAGCTAACTGTGCATGGTGGAGGTATCGACGCTGAGACCAAGGTCGATATCATACTGAACTCTCTACCCAAGTCCTTTGAGAGTTTTAGGCTGAATATTGTCATGAACAAGAAAGAGTATACTCTTAACGAGTTGCTTAATGACTTGATGACAACGGAATCAATGATGAACCCTCAGAAGGTTGCCTTAGCCACTTCTGGTAATCTCTCTGATGTACCGAAAGGTATGAAGCAAAAAAAGGGGATTAAGAAGTGGGCTAAGAAGATACCTATGAAGGATGGTGGGGCTGTGAAAAAGCTTAAAGTGGCGACTGACAGGGACAGGTGCTTCAGGTGTGGTAAGAAAGGACATTGAAGGAAAGATTGTCAGGCCAACAAAGCTAGACAAGGTATGCCGTTTGCATGTATGACTGTAAGCATGATTAGAGTCTGTTGTTGCTCTTCCTAAGAGCTGTAAGCACTAACTTGTTGATCATGTTGATGTACTTTGCAGGGGATTGTGCCGACAAGGCTGGTGAATAATGGGAAGAAGATACCAAGCTGGATGAAGGCAACGTTTTATGACGGAGCTTCATGAAGTTTTCTTTTCTTTATGTTTTGATGGATTAAGCACATTTTGAGAATTTCTCTTGTGGGCCATGTTTTCGGCAGGACAAATGTTTTTCCAACTTCGCAATGGATATTTTGTTTTTTATGATTTCTATAATTGGTAATAACGATGTTGTGCATTTTGGGATGTTGATTTATTCTCTTTATAATGCTTTATCAGATATGTCCTTTATATTGCATGTAACTCATCCAAAATTTATAATCCTAGAAAGAGAAAACATACTTCTTCTGATGAGGATCTTACATATCTCTGGCACTTGAGACTCGGTCACATCAGCTTGAAGCGGATTCAGCGACTTGCAGATGAAGGTACATTGTACTTAGTCCGAGTTGTACCTTATCAAGTCTGCGAATCCTGGATCGAGGGCAAGATGTCAACTAGGCCTTTTAAGGCTAGTCAGTCTCGAGCAGAGGAAGTGTTAGAATTGATCCATTCTGACTTATGTGGACCCATGTCCACACAGGCTCGTGGAGGGTACGAGTACTTCATCACTTTCATTGACGCTTACTCAAGGTACGGATACGTTTACCTGCTTCGCTACAAGTCTGAGCGCTTTGAGAAATTAAAAGAGTTCAAGGCTCAAGTAGAAAAGAAGGTCGGGAAAACTATCAAGTTGTTGCGATCTGGCTGCGGTGGTGAATACCTCGGTAACGAATTCTTGCAGTATTTATCAGACAACAGGATTAAATCCCAGTGGACTGCACCGGGTACTCCCCAGCAAAACGGTGTAGCTGAAAGAAGAAATAAGATTCTTCTAGAGATGGTAAGATCAATGATGAGTTAAGCAAACTTACCAATTTCTCTTTGGGGCTACGCATTGGAAACAGCCGCTTACGTATTAAATGTGGTGCCTTCTAAATCAGTTCCTAAGACGCCTTCTGAGCTCTTCCTTGGTCGCAAACCAAGTTTGTGCAAGATTAGAGTATGGGGCTATTCAGCACACGTACTGTCGAAGGAACCTGATAAGTTAGAAAGCATGTCAAAGGTAATGTTGTTTATAGGGTATCCCAGGCAAACAAAAGGTGGTTACTTTTACTGTCTTGAGAGTCAGAGAGTCGTTGTTAGAACCAACGCTAGATTCTTGGAGGATGAGTATGTAAGGAACTACAGGTCAAGGAGTGATATTGTTCTTCAAGAAATTGAAAACGAGAATGAAATTCCAAGGGAAGGGGAACGTGCAAACGTAGGTGCACCTGTGAGAGGTTCAGCACCTGTGAAAACGTAGCCATGCTCAAGTCCATCCGGATACTCCTTGCCATAGCTGAGCATATGGACCTCGATATTTGGCAGATGGATGTCAAAACCGCTTTTCTAAACGGTTACTTTGAAGAAGGTAGGGACATCTATATGAGGCAACCTGAGGGCTACGTATGCAAAGGCAAAGAACATCTTGTCTGGAAGCTTAAGAAGTCCTTGTATGGACTTAAGCAAGCTTCAAGGTCGCGGAACTTACGTTTCAACGACGTGATTAAATCCTATGGATTTTCACAGTTGGAAAATGAAAGTTGTGTTTATCGACTTTGTGTCAGTGGGAGCGTGGTTTTCCTTGCACTATACGTTGATGACATACTCCTATTTGAAAAAAATGAGGGAGTGATGTCGGAAATCAAGTGTTGATTATCCGAACAATTCCAAATGAAGGATTGGGGAGAAGCTGGCTACATCCTTGGGATTAAGGTCTTACGAGATTATAAGAGAAAGATGTTGAGCTTATCCCAGGCATCCTATGTGGATACTGTGATAGCCCGGTTCAGCATGCAACTCATCAAGAAAGGCTTGCTACCTTTCAGACATGACATTCGTCTTTCTAGTGGGCAGTGTCATGAGACACAGCGGGAGAAATATGAGATGAGTCTTGTACCATACGCTTCAGGGGTGGGTAGCCTCATGTATGCGATGCTGTGTACCAGGCCAGATATCTATTATGCCGCTGGCATGGTATCCATCTTTCGGTGCCTCCCTTCTTTCCTTTCACCTCTAGTGAAATAGAAGGGTGTCCTAGCTGTAGATATAGTAAACTTTTTCCATGATGTGATAAGATCCCGAAATTTCCCATCCACTGGATGCTTTATCTTATTTCTTCTCAACTATTAGTCTGAAGTCATTCATAGACTTCTGTAGCGAACTGAGGACTAAATTTCTCTCTGGCCAAGCCATCAATTTCACCTCATCTTAGCTTTACGTTTACATATCTTTAAACTAAATGAAAAACATCACATATTCGCACACTTATCCACCATCATCCAATTACTATCTCATAACGACTCTATGAGACTGGATATGGTAATCCATTGCCACACATCCATAAGTCACGATTATATCCCATAATAGCAATCACATACTTTAAACACTGAAATCCGAGTTGCAACATACCCATGCATGCTCTTTCAGGAGAGGACTCATGAGTAATTGGATAAGGACGGGAATTCTGGAGCAAATAAGTGTTCAAAAGTAATTAATGATTTATCAAATCGCATTTTCATTTCAGGAAAATAGGACCAAATAATAAATATCGAGCAAGAGTAAAATATGAAAAGCTTTTAATAACATGTCTGAAACAATTTAACGATGAAAGTAAGAACATACAAGCAGAACATTGAAACAGATTAGCATTGTAACATTTTGATAAACCAATACTATCATTTCCTTCCAATTGCCCAAATTTTTTTATTGCAAGCCACACATGTTGACGTTTAAAACAAAACCACTCAACCAGACTACATCTTTCAATTCCAGTCCTTTAATTCGAATCTATGTTAGTTACCTTAGACAAATGGAATTAATAATCAGAGATAAACTTATACCATGTTATCCTGCTGAGTAGAGACGTCACAAATGAGTTATACTCCGGAAAACATCTAAGCAGATAACCACATAACCAACCTTCCCATATAAAAATCGTCTTGTCATACACACACTAGGTCCATGTCGCAAGATCTTCTATAATACGGTTGTGTTATTTAATTCAATCCTAGATAACTTGTAAAAGACCAAATACACAAGCTACATGTGTTGATGTTTACGCAAAGGCTTGCAATTCTCACATGAATTAAATATTTTGTTTAGAAATCACATCCAACAGACATTTTGAATAATTAAAGTAAGCATGCTTCACATGTAGACGTCTACTCACTCGATTATTCACTTCCGATTAAAAATCGCATTGTGGAGGTCTTGATTTTATTTAAATAAATCTCTTGCTTTGTATTTTTATTTCAAAAGTGTTTTTGCAAAAATAATTATTTTATGCTAGCATAAATTATGTTATTGCTAAAATTCCATTATATATAATATGATCTAGGAATTTATAAACATAAAATAAAACAGACAAACATGCTAAAAATAATAAAGCAATTAAATCATGCTTCCCTATTTTTTCTAACATGCTTATTTCGCAAATAATTCACCACTTCATACAAGAACAATAAAAATGAAATAAAATGTCCTCGTGGCCCTGAAGATGTGGTACCTGCATATCTACCTATTCTATTACTCCCTCCGTCCCGGCTGAATTGTCCCGGTGACTTTGGGCACAATAATCAAGGAGTTTGAGTGTAAAGTAAGTTGAGTGGAATTAATATTTTATTGTTGAGTGTGAAAAAGTTGCCTTTTTAAGTAATGGGACAATTGAGGTGGGACGGACGAAAAAGGAAAGTAGGACAATTGAGGTGGGACGGAGGGAGTACATGAATTTGGGATATACAACTCTTCAAAATAATTCATCAAATCTCTGGCTTCCGATTCTTTGTAAAAAGTCTTTAATCGGGCAGAAAATTGCAGATTATTACTGGGTTTTACAATTTCAGGCCCAAAATGCTGAAACTCTAATTTTTCAAAATTTTGGGCCGCCGGGTCGGTCAACCCAAAAACCCTAATTTGAAAAATTCAATTTCCTGCTCCTTTTTGTTTCAGCTGCCGTTGCTGGAGACTTCCACACCGAAGGATCACCGGAGTGTCGCTGTTGTGCTCTTGCCCCACGCGCCGCTAGTGCACAGCCAGCCACCGTCCAGCAGTTTGCCAGAGCATGCGGGGCGTACCAGGTCGTGCACGCCATGTCTGTGCACGTGTGCACCCTCGCACGAGCTCGCACTGGCGTGCGGCTATCTTCCAACTTGTGCCGCTGTGCAGCGCACAATGCACATCATCTGGTGCATCCGCGCTCGCTGAGGAGGAAGAGAACCTCCCTATGGTGCACCTCCGGGATTGCGGAAGGTGGGTGGCGGATAAGGTTCAACGGGGTTAGCAGCTATGGCTTGGAATGAGAGTGGTGGCTAAGGTTTCAGACACGTGTCGTGCTATCTCTGCTAGGGTACGAACCAACAAAGCACAACCCATTCTGCCGCCGTCTCCAACTTTCCCAGCATAGACCAGTGGTTGTGACGTGTACGAGTCTTGCCTACTCGTTAAGTCTGTCCACCGCACGCCTATGTGCGGCCAACCATCACGGCCAAACTTCGTTGGACTGCAAGAGAGAGAAAGGTTGTGCTACTGCTATCCTGCAGTCGCTGGCAACCATGGCAGCGGCCGCTGCCCACAGCGCGGCACCTCCGCATGGCTAACGGCCGCCAGAGAGACGTGAGGGTTGGCTGGCTGGGTGCCTGCATACCAGCCCAAAGTTGTGCCGTATCGCCCGCCACCTCTGCCCTCTCTTGTATGCCTGGACAATTGCCAAAATTGCTATTTTGATGCCGCTGCTAAATCGGTGTCCGTGTGTTGCCTGTGAGGACTGCTGCATCGCGATATCGCGCGTTGCTGTAATTCAACGTCGAATCCATGTTCTTTGTACTTCGTGTTCTTTGTCTTGTTCTTCATTCTTCAATTTTTACAAATTTTAAATCGAATAAAAAAATATATTTCTATTCTATTATATTCGATTTCTAAAAATCTAGCCACGAATTTTCTCGTGGTGAAAAATAATTCAACACGAATAAACCATCGCGGATTAAACATTTAAAACACGGGAACAACGAGGAACAAAAACATCCATTGTAATTTAATTTAAATTAAATAAACATGCAAATAATTGAACATAATTATTTTCAAGATAGAGCCACATATATGAACATGGCTCTGATACCAATTGAAGGAATTATACCATGAACCGGAATTCACATAATTCAACCGAACCTAGGGACTCTGTGGATATCTAAATAATTGTCATACATCAATTATTCCCAATCATGCTCTTATTTCATGCAGATATTTATCGGATTACCTGACATCCGTAGTGTCTGCATATCTGCACGTATGGATTAAAACCATTGAACCCTGTGTTCTCTATATTTAATCCTATGGAATAAAGATTAAATATATTAATTTTAATTAAATAATTAAAATCGAAATATAGAGAGAGAAGAAAATGATCCTCCAGATCTTTGATAAGTTCATATTTGTACTCACTTATCCATGTGTTTTCTTCTTTGGTTTAGTGCAATTAGGTTAGATTTTGTTGGTCCCCGATCAGAGTGTTTTATATGCAGCGGAAGTATTAAAGTTATCTTGCACGGATCTTGCTAAGGTCTCGACTTAGCAAGTGTTTATCTAAAATGTTTAAGCTCATATAATCGTTAGTTCGATTGCAGTTTATACTTCAACACTTGATGTGTTGAGTTTCAAATATGTCTAAGCATAAACAATAAGGAAATAAAAATACTAACGACACAAGGTTTTTTATAGTGGTTTGAAAATTGTTCTACGTCCACTCTTCAGTCCTTTAACTGAAAATTCACTAGAAGAATGAGTACAAGGTCAGGCTTGATCTCTAACATTGAGCAGCTCCTCCGTCTGGTCAGCGCGTAGCTTCAAGCACCTCGATCTCCAATCTTCAACCAGTGTCGCTCCTTAGAGTGAGGACAAACCTCCCTTCTCCTTGGACGTCCATTGCTGGGAGTTTTATAGTTCTTCTCGAAACATATCCTTATGTTGGCGTTGCCCGTACGAATCACTCTTGCACTGCAATGGTGACTGCTAGATTCTTTCCAGATTAGAAGGAATCCCAATATTACCTTTGGAGATAAACTTTACAGGTCTTCGAGCTTCTGTTGTGAAAGCTTGCGAAAAGCTCCAATTAAGAACTTAGCTCGGATGAGTTCTGATATGTGCATAAAATGACCTTTATTTTGATACTTGTGCATGCATGTTTGCGTTCATTTTACTCCCATATCATATGTTTTTGTCTTCTATTTGTTTTGTTTTTGTGTTTTGTGTGTTTCGGATGTTGTAGGTTAGGTTTTTAGCATTATTCAGCATTTTCGGCCTGATTTTGGAGGAAAATTGCCCGATCCTGCTGAGACCGGTCGATCTGGGCATTTCGGAGGCAATTCTCGGTCGATCCATCAGAGATCGGTCGATCCTGGCCCTTTAGAGGCAAATCCCAAGCGATCCAAGCAGTGCTCGACCGATCTTCCATTTCAGAGGCAGATTTCGGTCGAGCAGATCTCATCTCAGCCGATCCGAGTCGAGCTGAGTGATAGTTTCTCTGTTTTTGGACATCTCGGGTGATCTCTTGTCATCCCGGGAGATCCGAGGCTCTGCTAGCTCAGTATAAAAAGTGGAAAACTGTTATTTTAAGAACTTTAGTCAAATCTACACGAAAATATCCTAAATTCTCTCTACGATTCCCTCTACCATCTCTTTCCAAACCTCACCCAAGGTGTCAAGGAGCTAATCCATCATCTTTGGAGAAGATTTGAAGATCCAAGGGGGTAGATCAAGATCAAAGTGCTCAATTAGGGGAAGAAATTGATCTAAACCTATCTCTTGTAATGTTTTGCTTTCAATTGGATAATTTAATGATGAACAAGATAGGTATGGGATTCTAAACTTCCTTGGATGTTGATTTGAATAAAGGTGTGAGAAAATTAGGTTGAATTATGCATGTTTACTTTCCTATTTGAGATTGAATCACACTAGAGCTTGTTCTTATGCGCCTAGGTGTAGGTAATAGCCAACCTAGGTGTTAATTGATACGAATATTGCAGCCAACACGCGGATAGGAGTCTCGCGAATAGTGTGAATTCTTGTGTTCCTCGATCCAATCCCTATGCGGAGGAAGGGCATGGGATAATGATTTACGAGCTTTTAGGAATGAATTAGGAACCGATAACGTAGCTATTTGGGTTTCTAGTCTCATCTACGGTCAACTCGTCGTGATAGGGGATTGGCTAGTGTAGGGTAATAGTCCATCCATCTAGGAATTAAATAAGGTTTTCACCATAATTCAACTCAATGGGATCACACCAACATTCTTATCAACATCCGCTCTTTCTCCTTTGAGCAATTGTGAGACTTGTTCTACCATTTTGATTACGAAATTGAAGAATTGCTTTGAAATCACAATTGATGAATGATGAGTTTGATTGTTGTTTTAGTGTTGATTTAGTTAGTTTAAATGTGAGCATAGGAAAATAGAACAAAAACTCAACGACTAGAAGTTGCCTAGCTATAAGAATCCTCACAACTAAACTGTGTTCCTTTGGGCGACGCAAGAAGATCCTTGGATTGATATTTTATTACTTGAGAAACATTAATTTAGAGTGATCAATTTTAGTGCCATCAAGTTCGCGTAATGTAGAGAATATGTTTTTATCTCTTTCGTTATCTCTAGTACGTAGAAATTCGCGAACCTTTGAATCAAATAAGGATGACACCTATTTATAGGGAAGGTTCAAACGGTTGTTTGAATCTTATCCGTTAGACTCAAAGGGAATACTTGCCTATCTGCATGCTTCCTTTTTCTGCAGTGGACAAAGACTCTTCAAGTCTCCTCGTCTCTAATTGACGTAGCATCTATCTTTAGCCATCTCTTGTCAAAGCGGATCCTTTATAGGTCTGAACCCTTCTTCTTCATAATGATTGTTCCATTCTCTTGATTGGTTGGTATTTCTTATAATTTGTAATCCATCTGTTATTCGGCTCTTTAACTTCTAGATTGCAGATTGTTGTCTGCTGGCTACTGATGTGCGTCGGATGTCTCCATAGTTTGCTGGAGTTCCTTCTTCAGCATCCTTGTTGCTTCTCCACATTGCTAACCTTTCTTTTCTTTTTAGCAATCTTCACCAATTTTGTAAGTTTGCTGACTCCTTCAGCAAACCAGATTCTTTCTTCCTCTTAATCTATTACAACTCGAGTATGAATTCCTATACAGGACTTTTTTAAATAGACTCGATACTAAGTTGCTAGAGCTTTGATGCACTAAAACATATCAAACTATGGTTATGAATTGGTTTACAGGCACAAAGCGGTCCTAGGCTATAAGTGTATCTCTCGCTTTAGTAAACATCTACGAGTGTAGCTTGCTAATTCTTGGAGGTGCATGGGTACAGTTTTTGGGATTTCTAGACTAACAATTTAAATCATGTGAATAGTGGGAGGGTTTTGCATAAACGTCTACAAGTGTTGCTTGCGTAGATCTCTTTCATAAGTATTCTAGGATTGATTTAAATTTTAGATAACAAAGGCTTTAAGAGCTGTGCGGTATGGTTACGTGCCATGCTAAACTGTCTCTTTTGGCTGGAATTAGAGTTGTGGTTAATCGCTTAGAAGCATCTGAGGATATAATGCAGTTGCTGCTTCCCTATTCTTGAGAGAAGGCTTGGTCTAAGTTTTATCACTAATTATTAATTTCTAGTGTCTAAAGGTTCCTGACATGGTATGAAATTAAAGAATAGGGGCTTAAAACCCACAGTTCTGGTTGAGGGTGAAATCGTAAACATCTAAGAGTGTAGCTTGCGGTGGGAACTCTTGGGCTATTAGTGGAAAACATGTGTATTTGATTTATGAAGAGGTTTTCAATGCATTTGTTTTCGAAGTTCTGCATGTATGTTCTTATTTAAGATTCTTTATTTTTTCAGATATGTCTATGTCTACTATTGATCATATTCTTGCTCTCAATCCTTTAACTAGTCCGAACTTTCCGGAATGGAGATACTGCATTGAGTATATCCTCGTGACTAAGCAACACATGTTTGTTCTTACTATGATTCCACTTGCCCCACGTTACCATAAAGTCTCTAAACGTGTGAAGGAGTTCTATGACAGATGATGGTATCTGAAGATTTTACTTACAAGTTAATCTCAGATAACCTATCTAGAGAACTGAAGCTCAAGTACATGGGATATTGTAGCTCTGTTGCGATCTGGATGGACTTAGTGGCCACGTATAGCGAAATGGAACAAACTATCAACTTTGATCTCGTGAAAGACCTTGTCTGCAAGAGAATGGCTGATGGTAGTTCGGTGACATTACATGTGATGATGATTGATAACACCATGAATCGGTTCACACGTAGAGGTGGATGTATCAGTGATCGGGCTAAGATCGATATAATCCTGAACTCATTACCGCTTTTATTCTATGACTTTAAGAAGGATGTAGTTAAGAGAAGCGAGTACTCTTTCAAAGAGTTGTTTACTGATCTCTTAGCAGAACAGTCTTTCATACCTTCACGGGATTCTGAGTTATTAGATCTTTAGCATAGCTTGAGCACATTTAAAGATGTGGTTCATACTGTGTGCAAGAATATGATTGATCGCAGAACACGTGAGAGGAGGTCAAATGAGATTGAGAGAGTTGGTGTCACTACAAGTACGAATGCATGCGGAAGTAAGGGACAAGGTATGTCATTTGCATTTGTAACGGAAACATGTTTAGCATCGGTTTCTACTCATTCGTGGGTAGTGGATACTGGAGCTACTGATCAAGTTTGTTACATTTTGCAGGGGTTCACACCGAGGTAGGTGTTGAAGAATGACGAGGTTACCATCTCGATGGGGAACGCAGCACAAGTGAGTGCAGCTGCCATTGGAGATTTCACCTTGTACTTTGATGATTCTGTTTTAACTTTGAGAGACATTTTATATGTGCCAAATTTTCGGCGGAACCTTATTTCAGTTTACGAACTTTATGTTGATGGATATTCAGTTATTTTTGATAGTGGTGTGATAAGCTCATAATTATACTCACTTATCTATATTTTTCTCCATTGTTTCAAGTGCATTTTGTTGTGTTTTTACTTATTTATGAGCATGAGTATATATTAGAGGGTGTTATGCTTGTCATGGTAAGATTTTGCAGGTTTTAGTCCAAATTCATTAGAAACCCATACCGAAAGTAGTAGCTGTTCAAAGAAATAGTCACGAATTCTTTCACAGATGGAATCTGAGCGACTGGAGCATGTCATTTGAAAGATCTTTGAGTTAGCTTTCCAATGCAACTGGAATCAGGTCAATCGGAGTTCGGGAAGTTTCAACCAAGAAAATCATTCCTTTTGATGTTTTGTGCAAAGAAGGAAAACATTATATACCATCAACTCAAGAAGGAAATGCCCAATTTCATCAATTCCTACCATTCAAGAGCTTTACCCTACTCGTATATAAACTCATGTCTAGTTCATTATTTATTATTCCAGTCCAACTTTAAATTCTAGTTCATAGTTTAGTTTTCTTTATTTTTAAGGGCTGGAATCAAAACCTTTATTTTCTTGTACCTTTATTTTTCTGCACCTTTATTTTAATGCAATCTTTAATTTTTGTTTCAATGTTTATTTTTAATATGCTAGGCTAGATTCTTTATCAGATTCTAGGGTTTCTCCATCTGTGATACATGTTTTGATTCGAATTCTTCAAACCCTTTTATTGGTTTAAACTCTTTGGTTTTATTTCAAATCTATTTTCATTTGAAGGATCGAGAGATGAAGATTGGAATAGGTTTTTGTTATTAATTGAAGGACCAAGAGGTGAAAATTGATAATAAGAAGTGAGAGTTTGTTGGGAAATTATTCCTGAATCTCCCTTAGGATCACATTGTAAAAGGTTTTGTTGCATCAAACCTTACTAGATAGGTCGATCAAATGCTGAATTCTAGTATAGTCTAGCATACCTTGTAATGTTTTGTATAGGTCAAGCATCGAGTTGTAATAGACTAGTTTGCTGGGAGTTCTCCCTGTTGACACCGAAGTATCTCGAGCAGATTGCTAGGGAAGACTAACACTTGCTAGAAGACAAAGAGATAGCAGTATGCTGAGGAGTCAGCATTTGCTAAAGGATTAACAATTCGGAGTCGAAGGAATCAGGAATAAAAAGAGCAACTGCTGAGAACTCAGCAGTTCGATATATATCTAGCAAATTGCAAATGAAAGCCTAGCAGATCGTTCCAAAGGAGCTTAGCAAAGAAAGACAGCTAACAACGATCGCTATACCAACACTCTGACAATCGTACACGTAAGGACAGGACTTTTTAGAAGCAGGTCAAAAAGTACTGTACGAAGCCCGAAAGCAAGCTGATAAACGAGCCACTCTCGGACAAAGAGACCGTTGTGTCTAACGGATACAAAGATTCAAAGTTTGAATCTTCAAGTATAAAAAGATAAGTCCTGAAGAGTGAGAAGTGCTGCTCATTCAATACTCTAACTCACTTTCAAGAGATTCCTAAGACAAAAGCGAAAAGCACAAGAGCAGTCAGTTGAAAAGCAAATATTCGAAACATATTCAAAGCCTTTCAACTATCAGAGTGTCCTCATTGAATTAATGACACTCCATTGAAGAGATTCTTGATTGCAGTCAAGATTCTTCAATCATTGGGATACCTTTCTTTACTGAAAGAATCCAAAAGTCGAACACCTGAAAAGGTCTAGACTAAGACGGGCATTTAGCCGAATCTGAAGAAAAGTTAGGAAGTAACTATAAAACTTCCAAAGTAGGAAAGGCAAGTTTTACGAAGGTGTGCCCTTGACTCAGCCAGACCTACACCTGAGAAGTTCTGAATATCAGAGGATAGCTGTCAAGTAGCTAGGCCGAAAGTTCACTGCCTACTTAACGTCCAAGGCGAATCCTTGTACTCTGTATACTTACTTAGTGAATTCTTAGCGTTTCGGCTAAGGAGTGGACGTAGATCTATTTGGATCGAACCACTATAAACATCGTGTTTCTTTACTGCTTTATTACGCACGAGACTTTAAACCTAACAATCATATTGCTGGTGTATAACTGTGAAGAAACCTTAATCTATACCTGAGTTTAAATAATCTTCAAAGGAAAACATAAGTGTAAGTGACGATTAATCTTTCCGCTGCATTTCGTGTTCTTGTTTAAGCACGGCGACTCTGATATATCAGGACCAACAAGTGGTATCAGAGCGGGAGGTTGAAAAACCGATTGCTTCTGAGTCGCTTAAGACCAGATCTATCTTTTCCTTGCACTATTACCTATTTTTCTGTGTTTTATCTGTCTAAGCTCAGGAAACTACTTAAGAAGTGAACAAAATGTTGAACCACTCACTGGGGAAGTACTCAAAGGAGAACTTTAAGTCATGGAAGAAGCTTGCTCTAATACAGCTTCAGAGCATTCATCCTGAAATGGCTGATGTACTGGAAAGAGGTCCAATTAAAATTATGAAACCTAACACCTTTGTAGGAGCTGCTGCTGCAGGAGAAGAACCAAGACCTCAATTGGTTCCAAAGCCTTATGAAGAATATACAACAGAAGATGAAAAGAGAGCTCAATTAGAACACGTGGCAAAAAAGCTGATCTATAACTCTCTACCAAAGTTGATGGCTGACAAATCACTTGACTTTGAAACTGCTAAAGAGATGTGGGAATATGTCTGCGAATCATCCCGAGAGACAGACCAGATGAAGCGCAACAAGCTACAGGTAGCTGTTGATAAATACGAATCATTCTCTATGATTGCAGGTGAATCCATACAAGATATGGAAGAGCGATTCAACACCATCATAGGGGAACTTCGCAACTTGGGGAAAGAATATGGAAACGGGGAGATGAACAAGAAGATTATCTCCAAATTATATCCAAGGGACGACTGGTTCGCGAAGATGACAAGCTTGAGTGAAAAGGACCTCAACAACATATCCACATCGGAGGTATTTGCTCAACTCAAATCTCACGAGTTTATTATTCAGCAGTCAAAAAGGAATGAAGCAGCTGTTGGACAGGCTTCATCAACCCACGCTGCCAACTCTGAGGACTTAGCGTACTTCGCTAAGAAGGACTTTAGTAAGTTTAAGATGAAGAAGCCCTTCTATAAGCAAGAAAGACCTGCTCCAACATCACCAGCAAAGGAGGTTGTCTCAACCTAAGGCTCTCAACCTGTTGACCTAAAGATAAGTGAGCTGGAAGAGCAGATGAAAAAGCTTCAGAAGTTAATGATTGAAGCCAAAGCTGAGAAAGAGGCAAAAGAAATTCAACAATCATCATCTACCCGCTCAGCAGAGCGAAAGCCGAGAACGTGCTTTGAATGTGGTTCACCAGACCATTTAAAGCATGAATGTCCGAAGGTCAGCAGAGAAGAGAGAGAACGCCTTAAGCAAAGATTTGAAAGACGTGCTGTCAAAGCAGTTACCAGGGCGTTGCTGACAAGGATGGAGGCTTCTGACATTCCGGAGAATGACGAGGAGTATTACTATTCCTCAGAAGAAGAAGATAACGAGGAAGCTCTGTTCGTACTAATGGCAAATATTGTTGAAGATCGGTTTGCTGATGCTGATACCGATGCTGAGCAGAGTAGTGAATCAGCCCTAGCCGCTGAAGAAAATGAGGTACTAATTACCAACACTTCTAGCACCCCAGTCATGGATAAATCGAAAGAATCCTTTTTGGATTCTGAGGAAGATAACCTGACAAAGCTGTCAATTGAATTCTCTAAAATGTATGAGATCAAAAATGCTATTATTGGTGAAAATACTTCACTTCAATCAAATGTTCAAACGTTAACCAAGGAAGTCGAAAGACTAAGGTTAGAAAGTGAGGAACTCTTAAAAATAAAAGCAGATTTCTTTCAACTATCAAAAAAATTTCAAAATTTAGAAAAAGAAAATCTTGCTTTGAAGAGTACACCTAGAGAGGACTGCATTTGTAAGTACACATCCAGCAAGGCAGCTCTCAATGCCCTTGTAAGCCAACAAAGACATCATAACGATAAGTCTGGGCTTGGATGTGAATTCTCGAAAAGGATTTCAAATTTGATGCTAGTTCCTCTAAGCAGAATCCAATCTTGTTTGTATCTGCTGGAACCATTCCTGCTGAAAAGGGAAAAGGAATTGTCATTGCTGAATCATCCAATGCTAAGCCAATTGCTATGCAAAAGAATGGACATCCACAGAATGCGTCAGTAGGATCTCAGCAGAGGTCTTCCGCAGAGACTGCTAAATATTCGTCTGCTAGACCTCAGCAGAGGCCTAAGTCAGAGTCTGCTAAACATACAACTAATGGACCTCAGCAGAGGAACCTAAAGTTGAATGTTGTGCATGAATCTGCTAAGCCTCAATAGAGGAACGATAGAACGAATACTAAGTATGTATCTGCTGGACCTCAGCGATATCCGAGAGCGTATACTAAACCATATTCAGCAAGACCAAGGTATGCTGAGCGTTCTGTTTCCAATGCAAGGACAGCAAATCCTGCCTTTCACCAAAGAAGGCGAGATCACTACAATAATGTGATGCCAATATATCAGCAGAACACGCTACATAGGAGGAACACCTATGTAAGGCCTGAGCCCAATTCATTAATATTCCAAAGGGCAAGGAAGGCTAAGCACACCACTACACCTAGATATAAACATGTCAAACATGTTTAGCCAAAGGTTGAGGAAATGGTAAAAAGTGAAATCTAGAAGAAAGTCTTGACGATCACTAAGATGTGGGTTCCGAAAGGAACTTTGATCCATGCTAATCCTGCAGGACCCGATGCTAAACTGGTACCTAAATCAACATGATTGACTTGCAGGGACAGGATCCAAGGGCTATGACAATGAGCATATCAAACAAGTGGGTCCTGGACAGCGGTTGCTCCACACACATGATAGGGAACGAAGACTTGTTCTCAGATATACGAAGACTATACAATGGTCCCAAAGTCAAGTTCAGAGACAACAGTGAAGGGGAAGTTGTTGGGAGAGGGTGCATTGAATGCAATGGATTGAGAATCATCAACGTGGCACTCGTCTCCAACCTGAAGCACAATTTACTCAGCATAAGTCAACTATGCGAGAACGGGTACATTGTATCCTTTGTCAATACTAGTTGCTCTATTTCTGACGCCATTACAGGTGAAGTGAAGCTCAGAGGCATCCGCAAGGGCAGCCTATATATTGTTGATTGGCAGAGCGGCCAACAACATTCTTTCTTCCTAGCCTTGAATAAAGAAGAGACAACATGGCTGTGGCACAAGAGGTTTAATCACTTAAACTTTAAAACTATTAATTACCTTGCCAAGAATAAGCTTGTTGTAGGTCTGCCCACTGAAACTCTTCGTAAAGAAGGAGTGTGCAAAGCTTGTCAACAAGGAAAGCAGATCAGATCTTCATTCAAGACCAATCCTGAGAAGGGGACGTCACAAAGGATCCTAGAGATACTTCATATGTATCTTTTTGGCCCTGTCAACCCACCCACTGTAAGTAAACGACTATATTGACTTGTGGTGGTTGATGATTTTTCCAGGTATACGTGGGTACGTCTTTTAAAGACCAAAGATGAGGTAAAGCTCATCCTACCGGAGTTAATCCTCAAGGAGCAAAACAGTAAGGAAGTTATTGTGAAGAGGATTCGCTCAGATAATGGAATAGAATTCTGCAATGGAGTACTTAAGGATTTCTGTGCTGAAGCTGGTATTGCATTGATGGATTTATATACTGAAAGCATTATGATTTGTATAATATGTACAAGGTTTATTGGTTAATGTACTGGGAATCATAATTGTTGT